>PITA01012368.1:0-62293 GCA_004023965.1 Spilogale gracilis | reverse complement strand
AAAAAAAAAATAAAAAATAAAAGAGGTATCACGAAGTGGCATGTCTGCTCATTTGTTCCCTCTTTTCCCTAAGATTTTATTTATTTTAGAGAGAGAGTGCACACATTCGTGTGCATGAGCAAGAGGGGGAGAATCTCAAGCAGACTTCCCACTGAGTGGGAAGCCTGACACGGGGCTCAACGTGGGGCTCAATCTCACAACCCTGAGATCATGACCTGAGTCAAAACCAAGAGTCAGACGCTTAACCCACTGAGCCACCAGGGCGCCCCAGTCTCATCTGCTCCTTCTCGCATCTCTGCAAAGGCTAGCTATTGTAGCTGAGACCTGTCCTGCAGGTACCTCGGGAGGAAACACTAGAAAGCATACAGTGCCTGCTAAGCTTGAGAGTGCTGAAGCCAAGTAAGTAGGAGGACATGCTGTTGTGTGTGTGTTTGTGTGTGTGTGTGTGTGTGTGTGTGTGACAGAGAGAAAGAGGGGGGGGGAGAGGGTCAGCATAGAAGGGTCAGCATAGAAGGTATCACGTCTCTTAAACATCTATTTACTGACTACCAGGTGCCAGGAGCTAGGGCTACCACAACAAACAAAACATGCCAGGTCCCCACACACAAAAGTACATGATACACAACTAAACAAATACAGCAGTGAGAGCTAACACTTGAATACACAGAAGAGGAAGGCATGGGTTCATATGCGGGAGCACAATCCAGTGAGACATAATTACGGGAAGAAATGTAGCGGGGAGAAAGGCAGTCAGACCGGGAGCAGCCTACGGAGGCTAAAGTGGCAGTCTGGTACAGTAAAAACCTGAAAAGCCATTACCTACTTTATTCGCTTTCTTCCTCAGGGCATAAGCATTATTGAAGTCATTAAACCACGAAGCCCAAACCTAAGCTTTTTAACATGGCTCCTTCTTCTACCACCATCACCATCATCACCACTATCATCTTATCCCCCTTTGTGCCCACTCTGTGTCAGCCAAAATAAACTACTTGCGCCTCCCTCAGCAGCTGTGTCGGGACAGTTCGGGGCCCCAGCGCACTGCTCATTACCCGCACGACGTCTCCATGTCCACTTTCCTCATGGGAAAGTCGTGAGACGACTGTGAGAGCCCATGTGAACATCTAGTGTAGCGACCCACATATTAAGTATTCAATGAATGTCCAGAAACACCTGGAAAGCCTGTTACAAATGCAGATTCCTGGGTATCACCAAGAGCTCTGCTCGGTCTAGGGTGGGGCACAGACATCTGCACTGGAAGCTTCCATGTGATGCCGAAGCAGGCAGATTACAGATCTCTGCCTTGCTCTCTCCCAAGAGCCTTTGGTTCTGGTCCTTCCTGTCCTGGGAATACTTTATTCACACTGGACTCTCATCTTTCAGATAAGGCCCATCCCCTATCAGCACTCAGCTCAGCTGTTGCCAACTCCCAGTAGCCTTTCCTGCCATTTTGAAACTTGTTCCTTCTTCCTCACTGCTCCCTCAAGTCTGACTCTGGGTCCCTCCTCTGCAACCTCATAGCCCCATACATTCTTCCCTAAGATAACTTCTCCTTATGCTCCATCACTGTGTCTCCACCTCTGCTGTGAGCTCTGAGGATACCCTCCTACTCAGCTTGGCCTGGCACAGAGCCGACACTCCACTACTAAAATCCATGATAGCTGGCCTTTATTGCTAATTGGCAACAGTAATGTTTATATTTATTTATGTCTTTTTGACTCCCTCGACACTTTCACAACACCTCTTCTGAGCCCTTTCCGTTCTCTTCAATCCCACCACGTCTGTGTCCCTCACCCATAAAAGTGACTGCGACCCTGACTTCACTTAGATGGTTGAGCCACAGATAACGTGATATAGCCTGAGTGCCTTTAAATTCTTTTCTCAATCCTAAATTTCTCACTCATCCCTCGCACAATCTCTTCAGCTTCACAGGATGAAGTGGCAGTGCCTTCTCTTATGCAAAGCCAGCTTCCCTTCTCCCCTTGACCCCACCCAGCCTGCCTCCCCCAGAACTTGGCTTCATGCTCAGCTTTTCTGCTGCTTCACTCTGTCCCCAACTGACTGGCTTACCAGCTCCCCAAACACCAAGACTGTCCCACATGGAGAAAAAGCAAAACAAAACAGACAACAAAACCCTCCTGCTAGGTACATGTATTCATCATAGGCCTCTCTTTCATACTTCGCAGAACAGCAGCTTTTGTATACTTTAAATTCACGTGGCCCTCAATAATTCATCAGTGATATGTAATACCCAGTGCTCATCTCATCCCAGGCCCTCCTTAAAGCCCATCACCCAGTTATCCCATCCCCCCACTCCACTTTACTTTCTCACCAGTCCTTTTCCCCCTTGCAGTCTTGCTATGCTGAAACAGACTTGCCCACAGCGGCCTTTCCTCAGGCCATTCTTCCCAGCTGCTCTGCCCACCTCCTTCTTCACATCCTCCCTCCCAAGAACCCTTCAGGTCCTCTTACTATGCCCCTGACCTACCCCATCTCTATGCTGTACTCCTTCCTCTCTGAGCCCCCAAATGTTAATGTCCCTTAAGATTCAGCCCCTGAGCCTTCTCTTTCCCTTGAAAATCACATCTATTCTTAGTCTTCATCTGTTCTAAGCAGACAAGTCCTAACTGTGAAGCTTCAGCTTTGATCATCACTTCCAAATGTCCAACTTTCTGCTAAACGTCTCCAAATGGGAGAACCCCTCAACTTCAAAAGTCTAAAACTCACCCCTGCCATCTCACCCCCCAGCACTACAACTTATTCTGAGTCCCTATTTCTTCATGGAAAGCTTAGTTTCTGAAATGTCAAGTTTGGAACATTGGCCTGATCTCCTGGTTTGAGATCAGGGTGAGATGCAAAAACTGGTGATGTCACCTATAAAGAGCATCACTGCAGTACCGGGAGAGGAGAGTGTCACCCAACACAAGAATACGGAAAAGGAAGCATTATGTCAGCTGGTGGGGGAGCTGTCTCATGTTGAATCCTCAGGGGAACTGAACAGCCAAATTACCTCTCCTTTACTATTTACTATGGGCCAGGAACTGTGCTATGTACATTCTATCCACTAACTCAAATAATGCTACCATAACTCTATTATTATCATTTTGTAAGTGACAAAATTAAGAAATGGGGAGTTAAGTAACTAGCCCAACATCAAACTGCTGAGTTCCAAAGCCAGGATTTACAGCCCAGTTCCTAACCCTGGAGCCCGTGAGGCTATGCTATAGCTCGTGGGAAAAGGGACATAAAAATACAACACAAAACCTTCCCCTATAGACTTAAATGCTACACTGAAGCAAATATTCTGATCTGCTTAGACATTCTGAGCTATATAGAAGTAATGTGCACAGTTATAATCTCTCTACAATTTACAGTGACTGTAAAAATAAAAATTTCTAAAAAAAAAAAAAATCAAAATTCCTCCGTCAATCCTATACTTTCCCAACAAGATACAGAACTGTGGCAAAATAATTTACCTAAATTCCTAGTGTGTCCTAGGAATAACAACGGTAAATAACAATGTATCATAGACCTAAAGTCAGTAATAATAAATGGCACATACCTATAAAATGCTTCTAACATGCCAGCCACTATGCTAAGCCCTTTAACCGTATCATTTTAATTCTCAAGCTCACTTCATACTCAATTCACACTCATTTAATTCTCATAATAAACGTAGGGCAAGCGTTACTGTGAGCCTCATTTCATAGATGAGCACAATGAAGTACCTCAAGGATTAACGATGGCTACAACTTTGACACTCCTCCCAAGGGGAGGCAGGATCTCGGTCTCCCCCGCCTTGCATCTGAGCAGGCTCTGCCTTAATCAATGGTACAGGCAAAAGGAAGGGTGTAAAGCTGTGCTCATTTGTGGGCTGAGGCCCCAAGAGCTGACAGCTCCCACTATCTTTCTTCTGGAAAAGTGACTCTGGAGGCCTGAGTCGGCTGTAAGGAACCCAACTGGAGAGAATATGTGGAGTCCAAGAAGGACTTGGCTGAGCTCAGCCTTCCAGGACCCCTGCCCAGGTACCATATATGGGAACAAAGCTGCCCTAACACCCCAGAGCAGCCCCTGCCTCTAGATGACTATCACATGCAGCTGAAGAACTGTCCGGGGGGGCGGGGGGGGCGGGCCGTGCCTGCAATCCTGGCCCACAAAACTGTGAGATAAAAGTAAGTTTTTGAGTCACTAAGTTTTGGGGTAGTTTGTTGCAGTGCAAGAGACAACCTGACTGGGTACAGAGAAGATGGGCACAGCTAATAAGTAATAGACAGGAAGAGGCAGCGTTCGGATTTAAACCCAGGGAAGGGCTCCAAAGCCCACATGCTTAACCACTACTCTGAGTGACACATGACAGACACCAGGCCTTCCTTGGATCAAAATCAGCCGCCCTTCAGTCCACCACCCACACCTCACTGCGCAGGTACGGCACACTGTGAGGACAAATGAAGGCCTGCTGTGACACAAAGAGCACAGACCTATCTCCACCTCTGCGGCCACTCACGCTGCGGGACAAGGAACAAATACCTGTGGTAAAGACACAGACTGCGTCTGTCTTATTGATCAGCGTATCCCTGGTACCTACAGGAGCACCCCGGACACAGCAGGTGCTCAATACACAGCTTGTGGATGGAGGGAGACTCTGGGCCTCAGTTTTTAGGTATGTAAAAATGGAGCGGTCCATTGGGTTGGATCATTTTCTAAAATATCTTCCTGTTTTATTTTTTAAAAAGCATTTTATTTGTTTATTTTTAGAGAGAGAGAGCGAGCAAGCACATTCGCCAGTGGGGCATGGAGGGACAGAGGGAGAAGGAGAGAATCTTCAGTGGGCTCCACATTCAGTGTGGAGACTTAACATGGGGCTTCATCTCCCAACCCTGGGATCATGACCTGAGTGGAAATCAAGAGTCAGACACTCAACCCAAGCAGCCAGCCAGGCGCCCAGGATCAGCTTTAAATGCTATAAATCCATACCAAAAATCTGAAACAGGGACTGAATGGCATCAAAAGGAATGAAAATATGGGAAAAGAGAGAAAAGCACAAGAAAATGCTTAAATGTGAATGAAGAGGTGCTTCTAAAGAGAATGGGAGCCAGAACGGAATTTTATCCCGCAGAAAGGCTTCCAGAACAAAGACCCTCCTGTTCTGCTTACCAACTGGTCAAACACCAACAATTTGTAGAAGTTTGATCCCTGGAGCCATTAATTGATCACGTCAGCACCCAGCCTGCCTTAAAGTGGACCTACCTTGGTCTTTCACTATGATGGTTTTCAAACAGCTTATTCCTAATCCACTCCCCTTCCCCAACCCCAACCCCCATGACAGAAGCCATGGCTTCTTAGCTCTACGCTGACCCACCCGCTGACCCAACGACTCTGCAGGCCACTGTGCTGAACTGCTAATGTGTGCCTGACATGAGCACTGCTGAGAGGCAGAAATGCAGATGAACTGAGTGAGTTCTGCTCCCTGCCCTCCACAGGCTGTCTCAGTTTTCACATCATTCACCTAACTTTACATATCATCACTACAGCATCACTACATGCTGGGCACTGAGGATACGAGAGCGAAAAACTCACATGTGGTCACCTATACCTTCAAGAAGCATCAGTCTATGAGAGTGAATGAGCAATTCAACTCCATTCTAACCTTCGTCTGCACTTTCTGGTTGTTCCTCTTTCCAGCTCATCTCTTAACTCAGGGAGAAGATCCTGGGGGCAATGCATCCTCCCACGGAAACTGAAACTGCCCTCTCAAGCCCTAAGGGCTGCCCTGAGCCAGGATGACTGACCCCAAGACAACAATGGACTTGACCTTCACCACCCACCTGCAGGTATCTACCTATGGTTAGTCTCAGATGTTTCTTAATATAAACCTGAAAGCACTTCTGCGGCTTTGGAAACAGTCGTCTTCCCTGTATTGGTCTCCCTGAAATAAATCCCTTTCTTCTTTCACCACCAACCATTTCTCTGGCTTTGGATTTTGTCAGCAGTCTGTTTGGGACTCCCAGGGCCAGGTGCTCTTGTACCCCGATGCCCCAGACACAGAAAAACAACAATACCACTGCCCTGGAGATACTGAATGAGGAAGTACAAATTAATTTGAAGGAGGAGAGTCAGGGAAAACCTTCAGGAAGATATGTGTGCTGAAAGCTGAAAACCCAGTCCATTCAGATCTCGTACTGGGCTTGGGATGATCGATTAGTCCCGGTTTTCAGACGGAAGGGTCCTCGTGCTGGGAGCCCCTTCTGGCCAGGGTCACCGCGGGACTGGGTTACAGAGAAAGACTGAAGAGAGCCCCTCATCCCTGGGGATTTCCAGAGGGAGCAGATGAAAAAACAAATGCAAGAGAGCATAAACAAGAATGAGGCATACCAAATACTCAAGCACCTGCTGTTTAAACCTCGAGGCCATGCTGTCACTTCTGGTGTTCCCTCCAAGATCCCTATGCTGAAACCCTAACGCCTGGAGCTCAGAATATTTCTGGGTTGGAGATTCGGTATTCAGACAGGTAACTAAGTTAGAATGAGGTCGTTAGGGTGGACCCTAATCCAATCTGACTGATGTGGCCGAAAGAGGAGATCTGGACACACAGACACCAGAGATGCTCCTGCAGAAGCACGGCCATGTGAAAACGCGGCACAAAGGTGGGTGTCTGGGAGCCGAGCAGTGCAGCCTCAGGAGAAACCAGCCCTGCTGCTACCTTGATCTTGGACGTGGGCTTCCAGAGCTGCGAGAAAATAACCAGTCGGCGGCATTCCGTCCCCGCGGGCCTGGCGAAGGGACGCACTCCGTGCTCCGGGCCCAAACCCGCTCCCCTCACGGCCCCGCCGCCCGGAGTTCCCGGGGCTCCCAAGCCCTGCCCACAGCCCGCTCACCGACCTCCCCCGTGTGCCCGCCCCGTCTCGGGGGCCGCAAGCGCGGCTAAACCGCGACGCGGCAGGCGCTGGGCGGAGAGCCCCACGTTCACCGCCTCCGGAACCGGACCCGGGACGGCGTCCCCGCGCCCGCCGCACGCGCGCTCAGTGCACTCGGAGACGAGGCCGCGCGGGCCCGGGGGCGCCCGGGTGCTCAGCACCGCCCCGACGACAGGGTGACGGGAGGGCACCGGGAACGCGCCCGGGGCCGAGGGGGCGGCGGCGGCGGCTGCGGCCCGCTCCCACTGCACCGCGCCGGGCCCCGCGCCCTCGGGAGACCCGCCTCCGGCCCGGCGGCCACCTACCCTCAGACGCCGCTCCCTGGCCCGCCGCCGCCCTCAGCGCCGCTCTCCCGGCTCCCGCGGCCACGGAACCATCCCGACAACGCCCCCTCCGCCGGCCGGATCCGCCTCCGGCTTCCGGGGCCGTCACTTCCGCCGGGAGGGAGGCCGCGGCGCGCAGGCGCAGGGGGCGGCCCCGAAGCCGGTTCTGCGCCGGGACGTTCTGGAGGCCGGCGGCCGCGGCGCTGGACGGGCGGCAGCGTTTCCACGTGCTCCTCGCGGCCGGTTGAAACCGTTGGCGGGCGCTGGCTGAGAGGTGAGGGGCGGCGGCCCAGAGGTCCGAGCCAGCACGCTGGGTGCGGAGCGGGCGGCGTGGGCGATGCCTGCGCTTGCACCATTGGAGCCCCTCCTCGGCTTCCCCGAAGGAGGAGGCAGTCCATTCAGATCTCGTACGGGACTTAGGATGACCGATTAGTCCCGGTTTTCAGACGGAAGGGTCCTCGTGCAGGGAGCCCCTTCTGGCCAGGGTCACCGCGGGACTGGGCTTCAGCATCGCCGCGTGTCGGGGACAAGGCTCTCGTCTTCCCTGAGGCCTGGGGCGTCCCGTCCCTAAGGCGGAGGCTTTAGTGCACAGTGCTTGAGACCACCGACTTAGGGCCGCTGTATAGAACTGCCTGCAAGTCCAGCTTTGCCACTAACTGGCTGTGTGCCCTTCTGCGAGTTACTCAGTCGTTTTTGTGCCTCTGTGTCTTGGTCTATCAAAAGGGAATGCTATAGAACCTAACTCAGAGTGGTGTTGCAAGGAATACATGAGCAGAAATTTATTACCCACCTAGGAGAGGGCTTGGCCCCTGGGCCAGTAAATGTCTGGATTTTCTGCAGCACCTACCTCTGGGGATACAGGTGGCCTGTACCTGCAAGGCTGACTTCCCTGCAGGGGGCTCACTTAGAAGTCACACAGACCTCCCCCCCCCCCAGGCCCTCAGTGCCTAGCATCGTGTCCATCACGTGCTAGACTTCCACAGCTGTTACACCAGTGAAGGGATGCTGGTGATGTAGTGCGCAGGGAGGTGGAGACACATGGCTCAACTTCTCCCAGCCTCCCTGTGTTAAGTGGGGCTAGATGTACCTACCTCACAGAGGGAATGCACATGGGAGCCGCCTCATCCCCCATTCTGGGGCTTAGGCAAGATGGTGGGCAACGTGTGTACTCTTCTGTCCTTCCCTTGCGCCATACTCTTGGTTTCTTGGAATTTTATCCCTGGAAGGGGCTCCTGACCCCTTGTTTCACAGATGGGAGAACGTGAGCTTCAGAGGGGACAGCGGCTTGTTGGAAGTCACAGGGCTCACGGGGGATTGTGCTGAGGTCGCCAGTCTGGCCCCCCAAGTGGGCTGTTTGACCGGGGTCATGGGGTCTAGATCTGCATTTACCTGTCTGTGAGAGAATGTTTTAAGAATAGTGAATGTAGTTTTTGCAAAAATAAACAATGTAAAAATGTTGAGGCAGAAAGGTTTAAAGAGAATTCCAAATCCTGTTTCTAGAACTAAATGTAAAGTCTTTGAATCGGGAAGCGGGGTGGCAGAGTAGCCCCCTGGGATGGGGAGCCAGAGGGGACGGGTGATTTTATGAAGTCAGTCATGTTTAAAGAGACATGGGTTTAGCAGGGAGCCAGGTGTAATAGCATTGATGGGCAGATTAATAGGTCATAAGGAATTTACCATTGGGTAAGGATGAATCTTTCCTATCCCTTATTTTCCACACGGTGCTCTAAGATAGATGTTAAATCCATTTTATAGGTGAACAGAATCTGGAAAGTAGGATAGCTTGAGGTCATTTCTCATTGGCCGATGCAGGCTCCAGCTTGGATCTCTGGCCCTGAGTCACCAGAACATTCAACAGAATGTGGCTACCATCCTGATAAGAGGAGCCTGAAGTGCCCCAAGTCCCTCACAAGTGCCCAGCCCCTTATTGTTACCATCTGCTCCCCTCAGTTCAGCCTCATTTTCCAGCACCTGACGTCTTCAGCTGTACATGCATGGTATCCTTGCTCAGTGTGTGAGGGCCTTTAGAATCCTTACAGTGTAAAATGGAAGGTCCTTGTAGAGCCTTTTTTTTTTTTTCTTTTAGGATGAGGGTCTCAGGGCCCCACGTGCTGAGTAACGGCCAGCCAAATGGCCACAAACATGACGAGTCAAGATGACGAGGCAGGACAGAAGCTTGGGCTTGTCTCAGGTTACCTCTGCCGCTCCCTGTGTCTCCAGCCTAATCACTTAACCTCTCTGAGCCTCCGTTTTCTCTTACAGATGCTGGGGTGGTGGCATGAATCACACCTGTTCTGGAAGTGTTGGGTGCAGTTGTGATTGTTGGTGTGAAATGGCTTTACGGAGAGCTAATGATCGTATTCTGTAATTTATCTTTTTCTTGGGTTATGGCATCTGCTGAGAGCTTAGTAAGTTGACCAAACAGGTGAATAGAGAACCAGAAGCTCATACAGGGACTGGTCTCCTTTGGGGAAGGCACCCAATGTCTGGATCTCAGTGCACCCTCGGCATTGACCAAAGGTTTGCCGAAATGTATTACAGTGACTTACTGGAGGTGGGGATCCTTATTTAGACTCAGCCCCATAAAAAATGCCATCGTGTCTTTATACATGGGACTAAAGGTTGAAATATATACTATCTGGGCCCTGCAGAGAGGGTGTCTTAAAAGTCTTAATGAAGCTTGTTTCCAGCTTTCCAAGTGTCCGAGGTGTAAATGTTACAAATTTACCAAAAAAAATCCATTTGAAAGTTTAAAGTTCTTTCACATTTACCTAATTTTGTGAAACCCGAGTTTCCCTGTTTGTTCTAGGCGGTGCTTGCTGTCTTCTGTTAGAGGGACTGACTTCTCAGAAGGCATCTTGCTGTAAGCTTGTAGCCTTTGCTCTTCCGCAGTGGGTGAGCCTGCGTTAAGACGCGGGCCTCCCTGTCCACGGCGGGGTTAGGGTGGTTTGGAGCTTGTAGCCATCCTTGCAGCCACCCTCCCCAAACACACACACGTGTGCACACACACACACACGCAGGGGTTTACTGCATACAGGAAAGGTGTTCAGATCTGAGGCCTGATCAAGGTGCCTCTGGCTAGTGCTGGGGTGTCCTCAGAGCTCCGAGGGAGGGGTAAGCTCCTTACAAACCTTATCTCATTAACGAGCAGATGGCCACACTGTCCCCGTTTGAGAGCTAGTGTAAAAATGTGGTGGTGGTTCTGAATCCTGAGGCGCTGAGAGACTACCCATTCTGCTCGACAAAAACCCCACAGATTTCTAAATGTGAACATTTGCCACAAAAGACCAAATGAAAAGGGTCAAAGGGTTATTTTTCCAGTGGGACACGTGACCAAATTCTAATCCTGTTCTGAATTGATGTTTACTCGGTGTGTGGCTAATCCCCAGAGAGATAACATGTTTTGCACAGATATACCGAGAGTCTTTTTCGTCAACATCACTGGCTTCTTTCAGTTGATACATTGTTTCTAGCCATCCTCCCTGGGCCTAATTTCTGACCTTCTGTGACAGACTGAGTCTCCTGGTTGGATCTCAAAGCTTGCCGAAACCTTCTCCTCTTCCCTCGTCCCCTCCCTCAAGAAACACAACAGACCTCTGCAAGGAAAGTCAGAAAGCTCTCGGCCATAGCTTAAGTTTGAGGGGGTGTTTTTCATCGTCGGATTTCATGATGAAAGTACTTCTACAATTTTCAGCAGATAATTTGGCTTAACTCAATAACCATGTGGTCACAACAGCCATCCATTTCTTGGTGACTGATTAACGATCTGCTCTGGTCCTTACATGAAAGTGCCCCCCCACCCCCCGACTATTGAATAACGTATTGGTTCTTGTTCTGGCCTTTGTTCTCCCCTCGTGAGGCCGAGCGGCTGATGATCTCGTTGCCGGTCACTGAGCTTCCATCTGCTGCCTGCAGAATGCCAGGGTTGAAGGGAGCTGGGTCACAGCCCACGTGATGGCAGCTCCCCAGGACTGGTGACTCGTTGGCGCATCTTTACCGTGAGAAGATGGCTGTGGCCATCCCAGAACAATCCCAGAGCAATCATGTTTGCTCCCGTCTGGGTGTGAGGGGAGGCCCTCCCTCGCCAGGCTACACTGATGACAAGCTGCACAGGGGAACCCGGAGCCGGTGTCCCACGGTGCCCCACAGGGCAGGAGGCCTCCATGAGCATCGGCTGGGCCTTCGTAAACCCTGGGGTTGCTGCTAGGAGGTACATTTCCATTCAAGGCTGAATGGAAGGGAACAGCCCTGAAACTTCCTTGTATGCGACCTGACAGTGACCCAGAACCCGGGAGTGGAAGAGTGTGATTTCCTGCATGGGAATTCTCTTGTGAACCCAGTCGCTCCTCTGTGCTGAAGGATTTGTGTGTGAATCAGAGCGCTCCGGTTCACCTGACCCTTACCTTCGCCTTTATGAGGAGGAAGAAGGTGCTGGGTCAAACAGCTGTCAGGGTTTTTGCTGTGAAATTTATAATGTGAAATAACAATATTCTTGAAGGATGTGGTGATTGAAAACTTACGTAGCCAGGGACGGTTACTGTGACTCCTGTAACACTTCCGGATGAGTTTGTTTTGTTGAGTCCAGTAGTGTCGCCGTGAAATCTGTGAATGGTAGTTCTATATTTGCAACAGACAGTAAATCTTGGGGCAGTGCTTGGGACACATGGGTCTGTGCAGGCCCTCCAGTAATTCAGCGCTCAGTAGCTGGGACACCCTGATACATGGTGCCACTTCTTTATTGATCTGGTAAGAAGCCACATGAAGGGGGCCCCTCCCTCACCTACTCCCTGTCCACTGAAACTGAGGGGCATAGTTAACATCTATGGATACACAGTCATGCCTATACCATTGTTTTCTGTGCTCTGAGAAATGTTTAGACCTCTTCATTTTCTAATATCTCGTGAATCCCCCCCCCCCCGTTCTGAAATAATTTGGCAATTCACATCTAAAGGCATGGGGGGCGGGCGGTGTGGGCAAGCGAGCGTAACATTGGAAAATGTAAGACATTTTGCTTAATGTCCCTAAAACTTCTTCCCTGGAGCCAGCGTGCCAGAATTAACTGGGTCGGCTACTGTGTGACCTTGGAGAAGTAACTTAATCTCTGTTTCCATTGGCCACGTAAATGGTACACAGTAACAGTCCTTCCTCCCAGGATTGCTGTGAGGATTAAATGAGTTAATGTATCAAACAATTAGAACAGGTCCTGCACATGGTAAGCCAAGGGCTTAACAAATGTCAGCTACTGCTACTCTTAGTTATAACGTTACTTACATGCTGGGAGAGTTTTATGTAGTTTGCTAATCAACTTCGATTCTTTTCTTTGTAGCTATTTTCATGTGAAACTATGGTTGAAAAGTGAGCTGTGTAATTGTTTATTTTGGAGTAGAAGTTTCAGATTACAGTGATATTTTTTCATTTTAATTTTCTCTTAGGACAAGACTTCAAACCTATCTTAGAGAATACTTAACCATTTAGCTAAAAATGGTATTTTTTACGTGCAATGCATGTGGTGAATCAGTGAAGAAAGTACAGGTGGAAAAGCATGCGGCTGTTTGCAGAAACTGTGAATGCCTCTCTTGCATTGATTGCGGTAAAGATTTCTGGTAAGTTCTACACAATTCTTAGAGATCATATTAAAGATCCAGACCAGTTTTAGAAGCCCTGGCCCCATGAAGCCTTAAGGAAGAAAAAAAAATGGAGGCAAGTTTGAGGAAAGAAATTTCTTTTTTTAAAAGATTTTATTTATTTATTCGACAGAGAGGAACACAGCTAGAGAGGGAACACAAGCAGGGGGAGTGAGAGAGGGAGAAGCAGGCTTCCCGCTAAGCAGGGAGCCCGTTGCAGGGCTTGATCCCGGGTCTCCCAGATCATGACCTGAGCCGAAGGCAGTTGCTTAACCAACTGAGCCACCCAGGCACCCCGAGGAAAGAAATTAAGGGGGGAAATTGCTTTACAGCCCATTTGTTTTCTAAGGATGGTCCAAAGAGAAGACAAGAGGAGGAGAGATAAGGATGTCTGGAGTATTTGGTTGGGTGGCACTCAGCGACACCTCCTCCCCCCCCGAGTAAGGCTTCAGGAGCATGGTGCACCGGGCACACTGAAGAGCTGGATTTATAAACCAGAAAAAGAGTTGACTCATTCACACCGGGGGTCAGGAGGGAGACAGGGTCCCCGCTAGAAGTTCACAGGTGATGATCGGAGTGAGCTCCTGGCCCCCTAGTGTGTCAGGTACTTGCACTGAGGGGTCTTGGGAAAGGTGAGGACCAGGGGCTGGGGGCAGGACAGGTCTTTGACTTGCTCGCCTCCTCTTTCCTGAGGTGGGTCATTATTTGCAGACTGCTCACCTCAGTCTTATGCGGGGTCCCCTTCAGCTTCACACAGTTGAAGTGCGAAGGTGGCTTTGGGTGCTTCGGCCTCAGTGGCCTCTGTGGTGTTTGGATGACATTTGCTAAAAGCCCATTTTAATTTCATTCTAGAGCAGTGATTTTTTTAAAAACAATTTTTGGAAACTGCTCTAAAGACTTTGTTCGTAACTAATCCTGGGAGGAAGCCTGATCTATAAAGCAGGTGAGAAGTGGGTTGTTTCTCATTAGGGTACCTGGCCCCCAACCCGGTCCCATACATTTCTCCAAGGATCCCACGAGGTTCAAAATGATTATAGGAGACAGAATCGAGTCTCCTTGTTTGCCAAGACTCGCAGGTCTAGAACTTTTTAATGATAAGATTCCACCATTTTACTCCAGCCTTTAACTTACTCTACAACGAATTAGTGATAGCCCAGTAATTACCAGAAAATCACAGAGATTTGGTTATTGAAGCTAAAGCTATCCCATTGCAGAGAATTATTTTTCTTTTTTATGTTCTATATATACTCACTTAAGACCAAAAAAAAAAAAAATTCCCTGTCAGTGGGGTTCAAGACTGTATAAGAGGGTAGAAGTTTGGGGGTGGGCTTTACATTGAACAATTTGGAGGAAGGAGGTAAAGCATAGTAGAGCTGTGGAGTGCAGAAGGTAGGAGCTGTTGGCATCAGCTAGAGCCTCCAGTTGGAGAATCAGTCTGATGGAACTTTCTATCACTTTGAAGGGGTGACGACTACAAAAACCACATGAAGTGCATCACTGAAGAACAAAAGTATGGTGGCAAAGGTTATGAAGGTAAAACCCACAAAGGCGATATTAAACAGCAGGCGTGGATTCAGGTAAGGTCTTTGTAATTCATCAGGCAGCTTCTTCTGACATCTTCCGCTCTCTCCGGAAGCCTAAGAACAAATGCGGCACATGTGCAGGCAAGATGCAGAAACATCGTTGTCTTAGGACAGACTGAGGTTGAACAACCAAATCATGACAGAGTTCTTTATTTCTCTGTTAATACAGTTGCAATGTAATTTGTCTTTAATCCATAAGTTTTGCAGACTTTTCGCAAAAAAGGTTTAGAATTCTATTTTTCCTTTGGCTGAGACTGAACAGACATTTTAATCTTTATCTGCTTCTGGTGATAATTCAGCTTTTGTCACTCAAACCATGTTGTAATCTGCCACATCTATCAGTCACCAGAGCCGGGCAAAATAAAGATATTTTCATAAATACATGGAATTTTCTACTTAAATAAAATGGAAACATGCACAGTAAAATTGGCAAAAACAGCAAAATCCCTAATTCACTGAGAGGTATAGCTCCCGGAATGGTATTCCCCATTTACAGAACAGGGAGCAGGAAGGATTCAGAATCGAAGGTAGGCGAAAGAAAAGACAAATGCCATCTTTGTGGCAATTCTCTCTCCTCCTAGAAACCGAATAAATAATAGTTAACTCCCTTTGGTGTTAGAGTTTAAATGTGAGTTTTCAAACTCCTGGGAGGGAAGATCCTCCATTCATAGAGGACTAACTGCATGCCCAGTGATGACTGAGAAGCCAGGGAAACTCCTTTTTTTTTAGCAAAGATATTTAGGCTGGAGACTGTAAGCCTCACTCCTGGGCTCATACTGTATCTCGATCCCCCTCAAGAAACAAAAGACATTCTAGGCCCCGAGCCTGTGGTACCTGGTGTAGGAGTCCCTTCGCGTCTTGAACGAAATCGTCTAAAGGCAGGGTCCGCAGACTGTAGCCGGCTTGTTTACATGTTGCCTGCTGTACTTGGAGCCCCCAGGGAGCACGGAGTGGCTGGGACAGAGACCGGGTGGTCCTCAAAGCCTAAAATCTTGACTACCTGGTCCCTCACAGAAAACGTTTGCTGGGCCTGCTGTAAACGGTCAGGCTTCGGTAGCACTGTCACTATATTCGAGATCGATAGCTGTTCTTCAGCTTCTGTCCTAGCCCACCTGCCCATCAGCCATCAGATTGCTCCCTGAGCCCCTAGCTGACTGTGAGAACAGATGGATGAGCATACTGGGAGTATAAACGAGCCAGCTGTGACCTCTGACAGCTGGATTCGGGGGGGTTGTTCTTTTCTTTAAATCCTTCAACCCTCCAGTTTTAAAGACAGAATTTTGGAACCTGTTGGTATTATCTTGGAGCATCCTTCTGGAGGTCTCTGTGCTCACACGCAGAGTGGATAGATGGGGTCAGGAAGAGGTCATCCGCTTGCTTGGGTCACAGTGTTTACTCTGAGCTTTGTCACCAGTGCCCTGATTCTCTACTGACACCACGTGCCATCTGGCCAGTGCCCACCCAGCTTGACTTCTTCCTTGTACACGTTCTGTCATTGGAGAATCTTTGTCTCATCGTCCCCTTAGTCTCCTGTATCCCTTGTTTCTGGTGTGTTTATACGTAGCTTGCTTCCTAGTGTGGGGACGTTATCCTGCATTACGCCATGTTGATTTGTCCTGCTGGCTATGAGTGACCATCTTTCTTCTTTGCTGTCGGTGCCCTCATTTTAATAACTGTCTTTTCCATCTGCCTTCACTTGAAATTGCCGTAAGCATTTTCCTAGGTCACTAATTCAATTTTCATCTCTGTTCTCTTGTCATTTCAGATTTATTTATTAGATCTAGACACCCACTTGTTGCCTTGGTCCTCAATTAATTTCCTGGTCTGTAATAGCCATTTTCACCTCATTCTTTGGATCACTTTTGGTTTTCTTTTTTTTTTCCAAGTTTTTAAAAAAATTGTAAGTTACACCTGACCCAGCACTTACCACTTGAACCATTTTTAAGTTCACTACATTCACATTGTTGTGCAGCCATCGCCGCCGTCATCTCCAGAATGTTCGTCTTCCCAAACTGATGCTCTGTTCCTGTCAAGCACTAACGGCTTGTGTCCCCTCCTCGCCCAGCCCCTGACACCTACCATTCTGCCTTCTCTCTCTCTGAATCTGACTACTGTAGGGACTTGATGTAAGCGAAATGATACAACATTTGCCCTCTGGCACTGCTAGACATGTCCGTCGTTATGCCACTGCCATGCTTCTGTGATTACTCTGTGATGAGCTTTGAAATCAGAAAGCATGAGACCTCTACCTTTATTCTTTTTTCAAGATTACTGTAGCTGTTTGGTGTCCCTTCATATTCCATGTGCATTTTAGGATGGAGTTTTCTTTTTCTGCAAAAAAAATCCCCAAAGGTGTCAATTGGATTTTCATAGGATTGCATCTGAATCCGTATATCACTTTGGCTAGTATTTCCCTCTTAATAGTAAGTCTTTCAACCCACAGTACGATGTCTTTCCATTTATTTGTGTCTTCTTTCTTTGTAAATTCATCTTTTTTAAAAAGTTTTATTTATTTAAATAATCTGTACATCCGACATGGGGCTTGAACTCAGAACCCTGAGATCAAGAGTCACACGCTTCTCCAACTGAGCCAGCCAGGAACCCCTATTTGTGTCTTCTTTAAATTCTTTCAATAATGTTTACAGTTTTCAGTGTATAAATCTTTCTCCTCCTTAATGATTGTTTATTTCATTCTTCTTGATGCTATTGTAATGGAATTAATTTTTTCTTTTAAGATTTTATTTATTTGACAGAGCTCACAAGTAGGCAGACAGGCAGGCAGAGAGAGAGGAGGAAGCAGGCTCCCTGCTGAGCAGAGAGCCCAATGTGGGGCTCGATCCCAGGACCCTGAGATCATGACCTGAGCCGAAGGCAAAGGCTTTAACCCACTGAGCCACCCAGGCATCCTGGAATTAATTTCTTCATTTCATTCTCAGTGTCTTAGTATATAGAAATCTAGAACTTAATTCAAGTGTGGATTTTGTATCCTGTGACTACTGAATTTATTGGTTCTAATGGGATTTTTTTTTAATGGAATCTTTAGGGTGTTCTGCACGTAAGATGAAATCATTTATGAACAGAGGTGATTTACTTCTTTCTAATTTGGATGCCTTTATTTCTTTTTCTTTTTCTTGCCTAATTGCTCTGGTTAGGACTTCCAGTATTGCGGTGAATTCACTACTCTGGTGAATTTATAAGCATAGCCATGAATATAAAATTTAGCCTTGGAATGAGAAACCTCTAGCCATGGGAAGGATACTTAATTTGGCTTTCATGAAACTCCTGTGCCAGTTGTTTATTACTTTTGTTTTATTTTCCTTTTGTAGAAAATTAACGAGTTGGTAAAAAGACCTAATGTCAGCCCTAAAGTGAGAGAACTTTTAGAGCAAATTAGTGGTTTTGACAACGTTCCCAGGAAAAAAGCAAAATTTCAGGTATGGATTTGTTGTGCCTTCCCTGAATGGAGGGGATGGGTGGCCCACTGGGGACTGAGCACGCAGGTACCTGTCAAAAATGGAACAAGTGGTTTTTTTTTCCTTTTTGTTCCTTACAGAATTGGATGAAGAACAGTTTAAAAGTTCATAATGAATCTATTCTGGAACAGGTGTGGAATATCTTTTCTGAAGCTTCCAGCAATGTAAGTCCGATCTAATCTTCGATTTGCAGGCGGCAAAAGTGATTAGTAATAATGAAATGGGAATGTCTTATTTTTGGAGGTCAAGACAGCCTTCTTTTTCAGAGAGCCTCTTTGTGCCTTCATTTATGGGAAAGAATAAACTGAATGCACTGCAGAGAAGATTTCCTTATTGTGCAGAGAAAGGTATTTAATCCCAATGTTTGATAATGGTACCAGCTAACAGGAGACGATTTGCTTAGAAGTCAGGCACTGGGATGGACTGGAGAGAGCCGGAGCTTTGGGTGTCTGACAGACCTGGTTTGAATCCCTGCTGCTCTTGGCCAAATGTTTGATCTTGGGCACTTTATTTAACCTCTCTGAGCCTCAGTTTCCTTGTCTTAAAGAAAGTGATAGTCGTATTCATGTCTTTATTCGGTACTTGCTGAGTGCCTGATCTTTGCCCGGTCCTGAACAAAAAATACGTAATATCTCAGGTGGCAACAGTGTCATGAAGAGAATAAACAGTGAGGACATTGGAGTGACTGGGGTTCTTTTAGGGGAGGCTTCACAGAAGGCCCCATACGTGGATTAAAGCAGGTGAGGCTTTGAAAGCATCCCTTTCTGTGGGTGCTTGTGTGGAGTGGGCACCTGCTGAGCCTCTGCCTCCGTCCCTCTGTGGAGTGGGCACCCCACCGGAGTAATCCAGTTAGCCGCTTGTCAGTTCCAGCAGAGAGACCCCTAGGAGTGGACTCCTTGCAGAGTCTTGGTTTGATATCCTGTGGCCACCTTATTGGTGACATTGTTTACTTAAGAGTTCTTCCCCATTAATTCACCTGCACTTTGCTCCTACTCGGAACTTATATCCCAGTTTGGAGACTGTCATCATTAGTAGTTTTGAAAAGAACAGTCGGTGGGCTCCTCTGACCATGTTTTATTCGACTCACATTGCCGGCAGTTCCCTGACTTATGTAGAGTAGTTTGGGCGGCACCCTGGGGTAACCATGAAACTGTCCTGGCATTTGACTCTTTCAGAACATACAGATTGGGCCTTTGGAATCCTAGAACCCGTCACGTGCGTGCCGTCCTTGCGCAGGGCCGTGCTAATTTCTGCATTATCCCAGTTGTGGCACTTGTGCTGCCGACGGGGCATCTGTCCCCAGTCATTTAATTAGCATTTCTGTGGTACCTGCTTTTTAGTGGTTATTTCCATTATTTTTTAAGTAAGAACCAAGATTTGGAATCACTTAGTTCATTGCAAAGTTTTAAAAAAAGTTTTTTCTGATTCCCCTTTTGAAACCGAACATATTAAGAAGTGAATGAATAATCAGTATGCAGCTCATGGTAAACTGAGCTAAGACATGACTTCCTGCTGCTTTGCCTCTGGTGTTGACCCGGCCGGCTGGAGGCCCTGTGTCCTCGTCTACTGGGATGCGGCCTGTGCCCCAGCACAGAGTGCGCCCGGTCCCTGTGTAGTCAGCTGTAATCGGGCCAGCGGCCTGTCCTCAGAGAGCTGTGTTCCAGGGTGGGACAGGTGACTGTGTATGTGGGTCCAGGCCAGAACAACAGGACGAGGCGTGGGAAGTGCAAGGAAGCAACGGAAGGCAGGAGAAGGGGTGCAGATAGGAGGGGCTCTGTTCAGAAAGAGGGTCAACGAAGGCGTCACTGAAGAGACCACATTTCAAGAGAGTCTGGAATGAAGTAGAAAGACGATGGGGAATGACTCTGTCTACCCATTACCGAGTGGCTGCAAGATGAGGTGACTGTTTCCCCCTCTGCTTGCAGGGGGAGGCAGCAGCTGGAGGCATGGCCTGAACTGGGCAGCAGGCAGGCTGAGATCTGTGGCTCTCAGTGGTCATAACAGTGCCTGACTGTATGAAACTTTAGGCCAGGAGTGAGGCAACTTTGTCTCCTTCCTCCTGAGTCTGTTTCTGAGCTCATTCCCTGCCCTTCCGCCAGGTGCTTGGTCTGGCTGAGTGCCCTGAGCTCCTGGGGAAATGGCAGCTGGTCAGTTTACCATTCCTCTCCCAGGGGCTGTGCTCTCCACCAGGGCTGAGCACTGAATGAGATGTGAGTCAAAGCCGGTCCTTTTATCGGCTCATTTAGGAGGGTAGGAGCTCCCTCCTTGAGGCCCAGGCTCCCAGAGGAGGAAGACTGGAGGTCACTTGGCCTCTTACCTGGCTGGTAACTAATGAAGATGGCGTAGGTCTTAGGTGAGGAGTCCAGGGTTCCCGAAGCAGCTCTGTCCAGACGCGTCAGGACTCCCGGAGCAGTTCAGGACGTTGCTGGGGCCATCTCTTGTGGAGGGGCTGTTGTAGAGACCAGCATGTGTCCAGGGTCGGGAGGGCGGGGCAGCGGACAGTGGGGCTCGTTTGCTGGAGTCTGTTCTCAGTGGGGCCCGCGTGCTGGCTTGAGGGAGGCAGTGCAGCAGGGGGGCATGTATCTTACTCCAGGGCGCGCAGCTCCTTAGCTTCCTTTGCTTCCCTACTCCCTGGGCTTCACCCTCTCGCCCCCTGTCCCTGAGGCCCCTCCCCCTGAATGACGAGTAGATGAGACAGGTCTAGTACTGCAGAGTTCCCAGAGCCTTTCCTGTACGCTGAGTGGCTTCTTTGAGCGTCCTCAGTCTGCTCCTCCTTACTAAGCGCCGTGAACTCTAAGCACAGGATGGAACTTCCCGATTTATTCATCCACCAGCTGTGCAAGGTACCTCTTACTCCCTTTCATTCTGTCAGTGAGGAAATCGGTTCGGAGCAGATAAATAACTTGCCCTGAGTCACCTGGCTAGTAATTAACCGAGCTGGTGCTTGAACCCAGGTCTGCAGATGCGTAAATCCTGTGGTTTCTGTCACACCCAAGTGCTCCCCTTCTATCAGAAAGAAGGGTGAAGAGGGCGCTAAAATAAAGGTCTAGCTTATGTGACATAGGATTCTTCACCTTTCTAGTGGAATGAAAATGTTTGTTAAATGCAGGGTGGAGTGTGGGCTGGGGGAAGTTCTTTTTTCCCATTTGATATTTACTGCTACATTTTACCTCTTGGGGGGGGGGTCAGAGTTTTAAAATGGTAAGTAGTAGACATTTTTCTTGGACCAGTTTGCTCAGTAGACATGTGCAGTGACGTGAACAACGGTCTGGAGTGAATATTTATGTGTCTCTCGGTTTTGCCTTGTAATAAGGAGGCAGTCAGTAAGGGTCACGACCAGCAGCCCCTCGCCCAGGCGGCCGGCCGGCCCCGCGCAGAGCTCTCCACCAAGACGCCAGGCTCTGGAACAAGTGAGAGCACAGAAAAGCCAGCAGAGGTGAAGAAGAATAAAAGAGAAAAGAAAGAAGAAAGGCAGAAGAATAGGAAGAAAGAGAAGAAAGAACTAAAATTAGAAAACCACCAAGAGAATTCAAAGAATCAGAAGGCTAAGAAGCGCAAAACAGGCCAGGAGGCCAGAGGGGAAGCCCCGGGCTCTTTAGGGAAGAAGAGCCTGAGCAAGGCGGGTGAGGCTGAGCGGGCCGCTGACACGGCAGGGGATGGAGCTGGGGCCCCTGCTGGAGACACCGAGGAGGAGCCCACAAAAGCCCGGCCTGGAAAGAGAAAGCAGAAGCACTCGGAAGGTGTGTGGCTAGCGGACGCTCTGGGCTTTGGGAGGCAGGTCATAAAGCAGTAAATTGGGACCGGGTCAACTCTGTTAGACTCACATTTAAACCAGGTGAGGCCAAGAGTGTAAGCTTTGGGCTCCAGTCAGGCAAGTGAGCACCTCCCACGTCGCCCCGTGCTCCTGTGATGATGAGGAGGAGAAGCCCACAGTGCTGGGTTGCTTGGGCAGTGGGCAAGACGACGGTTGTACGTGGCCTGGCCATACGAGCCTTTCATTAAATACTAGCTGCTACCATAAATGCAAACCCTTTTTTTTTTTTTAGTCTTGTTAGATGACACAGATTCTAAGAAGAAAAAGAGAAAGTTCTCAGAACCTCCTGAGGGCGGAGAACCAGAAAACCATGAGGCTCCTGCAAAAGGTATAGCAGCCATCACTTGGAGAGGTCTGCCCTCCAGGGTGGGGGAGGGGGAGAGGACGTGGGGCCTTCAGGGAGATCATCCCCTCCAGAGGCACGTGGAAAACTGAAAGCAGATTCAGGTAGGGTCTGAGAGCTCTGTGGGTCACTCTCCAGCGTCTCTCTGGCTTTAAGGGTAAAACTGTCTGGGCCCAAAATACATTCTTTGGCACTGAAGATAAACCCAACATGGCTTCCTGAGAAGGTGTTCCCTTTCTCTTCTCCCTGCTTCCCTTGACCCTGCCTCTCCTGCTCTCCTGGAGGTACGCACCAGACTTAGCTGTACCCCTCCCATCTCTGGCTACTCCCTGTGTCTTCCTTGCTTGGAACTCCTTCAGCCAGAATGTGCTCTTGTCAGAACCCAGTGCCTGACCTTCTTTGAAAGTTCTCCAAAATGCTGCCTCCTCTGATGAGAATCCAGGCTTTACTAGTGGAGGCTCAGTAGCTGCCGAAGCTGGGTTAGATCTCTTAGCTTGGAACCCACCTGCACCTGACTTGGAACCTACGGGCCTCTTTTTAGTTCTTTTATTTTAAGACGACGGTAGAGTCACATGCAGTTGTAAGAAGTAAAAGAGACCTGGTATCCTTTTCTCAGTTCCCAGTTCCCTCAAGGGTCACGTGTGCCCAACTGTCTCCACCAGAGTGCTGACATCAATCCAGTCAAGAGGAAAGTTCCCAGCACCACAGGGAGGCCACTGCGGGCCCGTGTAGCACGTCCATATCTCCCCCAGGTCTCTGGGATCATGACCTGAGCCGAAGGCAGTTGCTTAACCAACTGAGCCACCCAGGCGCCCCACAAAATGTTTTATGTTTTATCCTTTATATTGTAGGGAAATTCAACTGGAAGGGAACTATCAAAGCAGTTCTGAAACAGGCCCCAGACAACGAAGTAGCCATCAAAAAGCTAAGGAAAAAGGTATGGCGCATGAACCCAAGTATAGAAGCTGGGGAGAACCCCTTCTTTATTCTAAGATGTACAGTTTTTGTTGTTTTGGTTTGTTGTTTTTGATTTTTTTTTTCATCAAAAATACTATGCATTTGTTTGTATCTTGGGGATTTTCAAGCTGCTCCCTAGCTCCTCGGGTCTGATGGGAGGGAATTGGGCCAAATCCCATCGTACTTCCAGAACAGTGCCCACGTTAAACCTGAAGACGACTGTTCCTGGTGTTTTGCTCATTCCAGAGCAATGATTTCTTCTGTTTTGTGTCTAATTCTGACACACAGCCAGCGGGGTGCTCCTGCGTGCACAGGTGTCTGAATTCCCATAGAACACACCTGAGCCACCAGCACCTGGCTTCCTTTTGTTTTTTGCTGTTGTCTTACTTCTGGGGTAAAGGAAGAACATTCTAGGTAAATTTTCAGGAAACGTCACCCATTTGATGATTGTTTTTCCTTGTGAAGGTTTTAGCTCAGTATTACGCAGTGACGAATGAACATCACAAGTCTGAAGAGGAGCTCCTGACCATCTTTAACAAGAAAATCAGCAAGAACCCCACCTTCAAATTACTAAAGGACAAAGTCAAGCTTTTGAAATGAACATTTTTATATTTAAAAACTGAGTCTATTCTGTTGATGTCTTTCACTGCTGTTTATAAAACATGTAATCAATTATAACAACTCCCAATTTTGCTTTCCAAAGCTGTATTTTTAAGTTAAGGGAAAAGTCTATTTTTGGTAGAACTTTTATGAGAAAATATATTCTTACCCAAAATTCTAAATCTGGTGGTGAAAATCATTGTACTTTAAAGAATACTTTTATGATGGAAAACTTTTTTTCTAAATTTTTTTTAAAGATTTTATTTATTTATTTGACAGAGAGATCACAAGTAGGCAGAGAGGCAGGCAGAGAGAGGAGGAAGCAGGCTCCCCGCTGAGCAGAGAGCCCGACGCAGGCCTCAATCCCAGGACCCTGACATCATGACCTGAGCCAAAGGCAGAGGCTTTAACCCATTGAGCCACCCAGGCGCCCTATGGTGGAAAACTTTTAAAAATGTGACAAGTCAAAAAAAAAAAAAAACTCCTTTCGTCCTACAAAAAAGTATTTGTTGTAACTGCATCACTTCTGTACAGTTTTAGTCCGAGGTTTTGGTGGGTTTGTTGCACCATGAGCCATGGTCACGACAGCCTTCAGTATTTGGAAGGCCCTCTCTCGAGATGGGGTTTGTGACAGTCCAGCTCGTCCGACTGCAGCCCCGTCCTGCTTCAGCCTGAGACAGACTGTGACCACCTACAGGAAATCGCTCGCCCTGAGACGGAGCCCGTCACTTCGCCGTGTTGCTGTCCCAGGGTTCCGACTGGATGGAAATGCTCTCAGACGCGGTACTCTGAGTCCCGGTGTGTGTTGCCAGAGGACAGCTGTGTCCGGCCTTTTGCTGGGATTGGAGCAGGCTTTGCCCACAAGTCCCTTACTCGCCCCCTGACCTCAACAGCAATGTGTCCTATTCTGATTTGGGGATGGGCCACTGTGATGATGGGACTCAGGACACTGTGTTGGGATGAACGCTTTGGAATCGGGCCCAGAGTCTCATCCTGGCTTGGTCCTTTAATAGTTAACCTCTGAACCTCTCTTTTCCCTTCTGAACAGTGGGGATACTGAAGGTTCCTCTTGGGCTGTGAGTGAATGAATTCATGTGTAAAGCACACAACACCGTGCTTGAAGCCCAGCAGATGCTCATTCACTACTGTTAGGGTTATCAATAACAAGTTTCCAGCCACGAGAAGCTTTAGACATTCTGGAAGGCAAAGGGGAAAGTGAGACTTGACTCAGACCACATACTCAATTAGGGACAGAGCAGAGCCCAGCCGCGACTCCTGAGTGCAGTCCAGGAGGCCTTCCTGCTCCACTGTCCTCCCCATGCACGGTGGAGGCTAAGGCCCTACATGCCCCCTACCCCTTAATTACATTCTCAAGTGCAAGCTCCACAGCATTTCAAGGTCTGTGCTGTTTTGTGGGTTTTTTGGTCAGTTTTACCAGGATGCATTTTTTAAAAAGATTTATTTTTTAGAGAGTGTGCAAGTGTGGGGTGGGGGTGGCAGGGAGGGGCAGAGGAGGGAGAGCAGACTCCCATTGAACACATGAGACGCCGGTCTCTATCTCAGCCCCTGAAATCATGACCTGAGCTAAAACCAAGAGTCGGATGCTCAGCCAACTGAGCCACCCTGGTGCCCCTTCACTGGGATGCATTTAAGACAGAATCGAGCAAATGGGGCAAAATTTCTCTCTCTGACTTGGGCCCTGGTTGAGTCCTCGTTTCTGTCATCCTGTCTGTTAACCCCGGGTTCTTGAGTTCGAACCAGGCAGCAATGGGGCCCACAGCTGCTCAGGAAGGCCAGCTTAGTGCCCAGGTGCTGGGCTGAAGGCAGCGGCTCCCAGTTCCCTCGAGCCCCATGAGAATGAAGAAGCAAGGCCGGCTACGCGGGTTCTGATGGCCAGTGTCATGGAGAGAGGTCTCCAGTGGTGCAGCGTGGTGGGAAGGGCTTCAGTGGTGGGAGGGCTCCCCAGATGTGCCTCTGGGTCTGGCGACGAGCACGATCCACAGACCATTCCCGAGGGCCCTGCTCACAGACCACCCTTTGGTTGGGGCAGGTGCCTGCCCGACTTGGACTGGAACACAACACTGGAGACTGATCTAATGGTATTTGTGACTGACTTTACGGCTTCATGTCTAAGTTGAGTGTAAGCTTGAGTTCCACCAGGTGCTGCCTGTTTCCACACCGGTCTGCCGGGTCTGGCCCTCGGGTATCCCTGAACCTGCCAGGATACATTTGGACACCGTGGCTTTCGCATGGGACGCCTCACTCTCTGGGGCTGCCTGGCACTGTCGGCTTGCACACTGCCGTTTTCCATGATGCTGTGGACAAGCAGGATTTGGGATGGGCTGTGCCTTATGCTCCACAAGATTTAGATGTGTGACTGTCCCGGGCTGGGCCTCCTTAATGTCAGGCGCACTAGGCACCTTGCGGCCCGGTGAGGAAGCCACGGCGCAGCACAAAGACGGAGGCCCAGCAGGACTGAGCCCAGCGCTGCTCCGCCTGCTGCACTGACCAGTCCGCCCAGCTGGATGCACGCTGATGCAGAAGCCAAAGAACGTAGCAGCTGCCGGCACAGGGGCGTTTATGTGGAGAAAGTTTAAAAACAGCAAAATTAATGTGGAGAACCCTGCGTGAATCTGCAAAATTTTGCTTCAGGCAAGTTCAGGTGCCTTGCTCCCGGGGTGCAGGAAGATGACCCCTCTGAGGAAAGAGGCTTTCAAGAATCCCGGTTCCTAGTCCTCTGTCAAAACCCTCCTCACAAGATGCCTGTGAGAATAAGCTCATAAAAGTCAAGGTCAGGCGCCTGGGTGGCTCAGTGGGTTAAGCCTCTGCCTTCAGCTCAGGTGGTGATCCTGGGGTCCTGGGATCCAGCCCCACATCAGGCTCCCTGCTCAGCAGGAAATCTGCCTCTCCCTCCATCTGCCTCTCTCTGACCCCTGCTCATATTCTCTCTCAAATAAGTAAATAAAGTCTTAAAAATTTTTTACTTTGAAAATCTCACTAGCCTGTAATTACCTCTCCTTTTCCAAAACAGATTTCTTGGATTTGGGGTGGTGGGGGAGCAACAGTTTTTGATAGAGATTGTTTTTTAGATAGCACTTTTGTAGTTGAAGGAGGCAAGTTTTTAGAGATGAGCGGTTTTATCCAATTTGTCTCCATTAATGAAAGCTATGGACAGTGCGCTTACTTCTTTATTCCATTACCGAAAACTGATCCTCCTGGCCAGTGTTATACTTCTTTGTCTCAGTGATGACGCTGGACTCCAGCACTAAGTAGATAACCGTACACTGTTGTTGTCTTATGCCTACATACAGAACTACCATCGTACTCTTTTTAAAGATTTTTTTACTTATTTGTCAGAGCACAAGCAGAGGGAGCAGGAGGCTCTCTGCTGAGCAAGGAGCCTGACGTGGGACTCGATCCCAGGACCCTGGGATCATGACCTGAGCCGAAGGCAGCCACTTAACTGAGCCACCCAGGCGGCTCCTACCATCGCACTCTTAATGACTCTAACCCCCTGCATTATGGAAGGAAACCAGAGATCAATTATTCATCTAAGAGAAAAGGCATGTTCTACTTCCCTGTACTTTGTGGTTACTGGAGCTTAGCGTATGTTTAGCTTTCAAAAAATGGCCAGCATAGGCCTCCTAAGTTTCTTTTCTATTCAGTGAGCCCCAGAGGGCACGTTCTAGTTCCCATTTACCAGGTACGGAAAGTGCACCTTTCCCCGGATTCCTAAATTACACACGGACGAGAGGTGGCGTGTGTAGTTCCTGCCTGTCCTCAGCCGGGAAAGCTGGATGTTGGCAGAGGAGTGGGTGCGTGTGAGGGAGCCTGCCGCTCTCAGGGTCAGAAGAGGGATCACACCCCCAGCCTGTAGTGGGATTTCACATGGAAAGCGATTCCGTTGGGAAGTCGTCTTGCATGCACTGATTTTTGCTTTTCCTCACCAACACGTTTGGACCGGAATCCTCCAGTAACCTCAGGTTACTGAGCCCTCTTGTCCCTGAAACCAAGGTAAGTCATGAGGACTAATGAGGCGATACCAGAATGCCCACCGCCGTGGGCCAGGCTCCACACTGTTCTCAGGGGAGGGCGGCAAACTGCCTCGAGGCAAGCTCAGGACCTTGTTGTGGGGGTGTATTGCTCGTACTGGTTGTACTGGTCTACTGGGCGTGGGCCTGGGGTGGGGATGGAGGGCGTTGGGGCATTAAAAGCCCCCCGGATTGATTCTCGAAAGGTGTTTCTCACCTACTTGCTGTATGAGTCCATCTTTCCCCTCGCCCGCCACCGTCACCTCCGGCCCTCTAGCCCCACCCACGTGGGAGGCAGCACGAGGTGATGTGTTCTCAATGGGGCTCTGTATGCCAGAGTGGGACCCACGCAGAATCTGACTTTGTGTCTCACGAGCTGAGGGCCCCTCCTGGGCAGGTTTCATAGCCTCCCCGAACCCTGGGGGTTCTGTCCACCGTGCTGACTCCTGGGATAGATACAGTGGAATGAAAATGCGGCACATAGGTGTCTGCAAATAGTTACCCTTTGAGGACACGAAGTTTACCCAGGCTGCAGGGTTCACCACCACGTGTCTGAGGCTTTGGTAACAGGCCCCACCTGCCAGCCCCCCTCCCCCTGGCTCTTCCCAGTGCACCGCTGTCCAAGCAACTGGACTACAGCTGGAAGAGCCCAGGTGGCCGGAACCAGGCCGTGTGGCCTTGGGAAAATGAGGAACTCCACGTCGATTCTGAAGGAACACTCTAGTTCACAGTCCACACGTGTCAACATTCTCCAGGACATGGATGCAATCGTTTAACTGCCTGATGAACCTCAGTGGGTTAAATTTTTTTTTAAGATTTTTTATTTATTTGTCAGAGAGAAACACAACCAGAGAGGGAACACAAGCAGGGGGGAGTGAGAGAGGGAGAAGCAGGCTTCCTGCCCAGCGGGGAGCCCGATGTGGGACTCGATCCCGGGTCTCCGGGATCATGACCCGAGCCGAAGGCAGTTGCTTAACCAACTGAGCCACCCAGGAACCCCTCAATGGTTAAATTTTTAATGTACACTTTCTACTGAAGCATCCACATGGAAAGGCAAAAACACCTACACAGATGGCTCGATGAATTTCTCGAAGCACACAAATCTGTGCCACGACCACCCAAGTCCAAGAAGCAGGCATACCTTCCCTCCTGCGGCCTGGATCCATCAGGCCTGGTTTTGAACTTCAGGGCAGTGGAATCCTACTGCATGTGGCCTTTTGTGTCTGGCCTCCTCGCTCAACATTCTGGGAGATTCACCCTATTCTCTGTAGCAGGAGGTGTATGCTGTCTTTATGGATGCCCAGCACTGACCCCTTCTTCTGCTGCAGACACGCGTGGCATGGTTTCTAAGGACATCGTGTCCTTTTTGAGCCTCCTGGTGCAGGTACAGTGCTTCTCCCCTCCTGCTGAGCGTCTGCCGAGGACCGGGATCACGGAGTCATCGGCTGCATTTCAACTCTGAGAGATGCGGCCCCAAGGTTTTCCAGAGCCCTCTTACCAGTGCATGAGGGCAGGTGATTTTGTTTTGTCCCAAAGTGCACTGAAATTTAGTGCTTCTCAAATTCCCATCTCTGGGTCTATCTTTTCATGACAGCTCCGCTATTTAATACTGTCAAGTCACTGGGAGTTAGCTGTAGATTATTAGATTATCAAGCTACAGAAAATGCTATCTCCAAGTTTTCACAGATTTGTCTTGTGTGATGTTGAATCAGCGCAGCAACCTCCCTCCCAAAGGATGACATCCTCGTAGATAAATCTACCACTGTCCTTTCAGCATTTAAAAAAACTCAGGATCCTGCTCAGCTCACTTACTAGATTTTCAAACTTCTGTAATCTGGGCTCAGACCTCCCTTCTAACTCTCCGTCTTGGGTACAAAGCAGTCGTATGCACTGGAGGAACGAGAGGCTTCTTTGTTTTGAGCGTGAAGACTCGTCTGGATTTTTTTTGCGATGGGATCCAGGGAAGCTCTAATGTATTCTGTTTGATATAAATGATTACACTGTTCCTTTGGTAGTTTAAGCTGTGACTGCTGAGTAAACATAGATGTCAGAGTTGAAAGGTCAGACGTGGCTGGGAAGGTCCGGCCTTTGTTTGACCACAGAGCAAGTATTGTGAGCCGCTGAAACACGGCCTTTGCTGCTCTGCCTTCCCAGTGACCTCAGGCCGACTCGCGTTGGAGGCCTGCGGTGGTCCATATATTAGATTTCCCCATTGTAGATCAAACGTGGGTACAGCCTCGGCTCTACTGAGTCGTTTCCAACAGCATTGCTCTTGGGACCCGCATCAGGTTTGCATCGGGATGCTAATGGTAATGTTATAGGGTCGCCCTGCTCTGACCAAGCTGATCCTGAACAGAGAGCTATTGTATAGCCAAAACTGAAATAACAGGCCCTCTTCTAGGTTTCAGGGGAGAAAAGGTCACGGCAACAGAACTTTCTCATTGATAAGGAGTCCCTACCTAAAAAAATTGCCAGCCTCTTGGCATTTGTCACCACGCATGCAATTCTAGCCCAGGTGCTACGGGAGTGGCCATGAACTTTTATAGCACTGGGTCATTTTCACTACACATTCACATTTCATCATATTCCACAAATGTGCCTGGCACTCTGTGATCTGAGAGTGGTTTTGATACTATTTAGTAGTTGAATAGTTGAGTAGTATCTGAACGAGTTTGAGAGTTGTGGCATAAGGGAAGCCAGTGGTTCCATATCATTGTCATGATGACAGGCAGTGACCGTGAGGGCTCTCTGCGCCCAGTGTGTTGGTCCCCGAAACCAGGTCTCCTTCCAGCCTCCTCAGAGCCCTGGTGCTGTGATTTGTGATGTGGCCTCGCGAACAGGGGCTCTGCTCTCCACCATCAATCCCAGCAGGCTTGGATCTTCTCTCCCTTGCTTTGTTATTTTTAACGTGAGGTTTCCTCAGGAGTTGTGGCCATGACCTTGGGGTGGTGCCCAAGCAGGGTTCAGAGTCCAAATGACTCTCTGTGGGTGAGGACTCACCCTCCGGTACAATCTGGTAATGCCTGCATTTTCTTGAGATTGGCAGGAGGATTTCCCTGACTTTTGTGACTCCCAGGGCCTCAGTCCTGTGCTAGGTGTCGTTAAGGAATGACAGGCATAAAAGCAACCCCCAGTTTGCTTTTTCTGTACTGTTGTCTGGCATGCCTTAGACTTGATGCTAGGTACAGCAATTAGATTTTAATCTGACCTATTAACGCTAGTCAGTTGGTGATTTTTCTAGTGTTCTTCAGGATTTGGAGGTCCTACGCTGGTGCTTAGGAAGGGTAAGAAAGGCTGTGATCGATTAGGGATGTCTGCCACGGATCTGGGCAGGAAAGGGGCCATCAGGTCACTGTATACTGCCTTCTTGGTGTCCAGGTGAATGAATGAAGTGGTCCAGGACTGTGGAGCCCGCACTCGGCAAGAATGAGCTCTGGCCCTCTGAGTGTTCTACAGCTGATGTTCTGAGATGCTCTGAGTCATCGGATCCAGCTTATCATAGCAGCTCACAGCTTCGGCTCTGAGGCCAGACCTGCCGGGGTTCACGTCCACGCTCCACTTCACAAGCGGTGAGGCGGCGGCCCAAGACCTGGGCGATGCGGGGCCTTTCGGCTCTGACAAATAAGGTATGTACTCAACAACTACAATGAATCTAACAAACAGATTGTTGAATCCTTCTATCAAGGGACTAAAGTAAAGCTTCACCAGATCCCAGAATAAAAATAAATAAAGAAACTGTGTGCCTCAGTTTCCCCATACATAGAATGGGAGTCACCTGGTGACTGGCTCACATGGTTGCTGTGAGGACTAGACCCTCAAGTGCAAGGTGCTGGTCAAAGATAGCCACTGCTTCCATCAGCATCTGTCCTCCTGCTGCTCCACAGCCTGACCTCTTCCTCCAGGAAGGCCACCAGCCTCACTCCTTCGAGGCTGCACTGCTGGGACCTGCTGCTGCGTCACTGGTATTGATCGCCTGCCACTCCCAGGCTGTCTCTCCCCACTGCCTCGACTCCACTTCCCTGATGACGCTGGGCCCCTCGTACGGAGTCTTCCTCCATAGGGGTCCCAGTGCTAAGCCTTTTAGGTCTGCATCTGTCTGTCTCACGAATCTTTCTCCTAGTCCAGGAGAGGGACGTAGAGCGCCCGTTTTGTGGATGAGGAGAGGCCAGAGTTTAAGTGACTTGCCTCAGTCGCGTCAGGAGTAACAGAATCAGGATGTGAACTCTGCTTGCTCCTTCATATCGTAGTTTTCCCCTGCTGATCAAATTTTCCTTTGTCAGAAGCCCCCTCCTTGTTTCCACCTGCTTTTTCTTAGAAATGAGCTTGTTTTATTTGATCCTAGGCACACCATTAACAGGCCAAACTCTGGGCACTGAATGATTCAGTGTCGAGGACGAGACCAGCATTAGGAGCCTGGAGGACTCTGGGCATCTGGGAGGGTAGTCAGCAGGGACACACCTCTGCTCTCCAGGTCTGCAAGCCCGACGGTGGCTCTCAACTTAAATGTGAGCAACTAAAACAAGAGATTGTCCTCCCCCAGAATACAACGGACCCAAACGTTGCTCCCAAATTGGCCCCAGAGCCAGAAATTTCAGGAGTGCTTGGATTCCTGCCCACCTGGCTTCTCATTCTAGGCCAGTCCCCACCCGTTCCCCCTCCTGCTCCTTCTAGCTTTAGGAGCGGTCCTTTTCTGGTCCTGAGCTTGTGCTGGAGCTGAGCACCTACCTCCCTGCTGCCTGGTCCACTAGCAGTGTGCAGGAAGCTTCTCCATTCTTCTCCCCAACATGCTATCCCAGGACAAGGCACGGTGTGTCCTCAGAGGTTCGCCAGGGGCCTGCTCTGGTGCTGGGCAGCAGAGCTCGGGACTCACACTGATGCCCCTTCTCTCACTGCTGCAGGAGGACGTGACCAGGGAAAACCCCACCGTGACACTGATGCTGAGGGTCAGAAGCTGGCGTGCACTGAAGTGGCAATGGCCAGAGGGTGTCAGCAGGCTCGCTGCCACAGCTGCACGATGTCCTCGAGGCCGAGTCATGGGGGAGCTCCTAGAGCTATCCTCACTCAGACTTGGCTGAAATCCTGGTTTCCTTTCAATCTTGTAAAATTCTTCAGTGGAATTCCAATAGGCTTCTTTTTGAAAACACTGCACATGCATTTTATGATTATAATGGTTATTGCTACAGTTGTCATGACTGTTTTTCTTAGGCCAGTTAGGGTTGGTTTTAGTTGTGGTTAACTTAAAAAAAAAATCTCTCTTGGTACAGCCAGTTGCCTAACAAACAGGCAGGGCATGACTCGGTCCATCTGAAGAGGGTCCAGGTTATCACGTGGTCTGTCCCCTAAGGGACTGAGCATTTCCCACCTGCCAGGATTTACCAGCTGTACCCACCGTGGTCCCAACTCTGCCTTTACCACAGGCTACAAGTGAAGAAACCCCAAACTAAACTAAACATAGGTATAAACGCGATCAACCTTAAAAAACAATGAAGTGACAAAAGCATAATGACCACAGATCTGATATTCGAAGGCATCTCTGACCCATAAAAACAAGCAAAGAATGAAAATCCCCAAAGGAAAATGACATACAAATAGACAATATGTGGAAAAAAAAAACCTGTTAATAAAGAAAAGAAAATTAAAATGGCAGAAATGGGGCATTTGGGTGGCTCAGTCGATTAAGCACCCGGTTCTTGACTTCGATTCAGGTCGCAGGGTCGTGAGATCCAGCCCCAAGTCGGGCTCTGCGTTCAGCACAGAGTCTACATGAGATTTTTTTCTCTCTCTCCCTCTGCCCCTCCCCCCAATTTGCTCTCTCTCTAAAACAAATAAATCTTTAAAAAAATAAAAAAGAAATAAAATGGTAGAAACACTCCTCTCCTGTTATCACTTAGGAAAAACTTACCAGCATGATCAAGCCAGTTGTGGGTGCAAATGTTGAAGACGGTTTCTGCTGCCTGCCGCTGGTGGGAGTGCGAAGTGGGTGCCCACTTGGGGAGCTGTTTTCAAAGTACTGATCAGAAGCCTTCAAAATGTTCATGTGTTTTTATGTAGCAATCCCGATGCCACAGCCTTTCCCATCAGGGAAATGGAATTGTGCAGAAAGAGAAACCAGTTCTTCACGGCATTGCTTATATAATTAAAAGACTTTTTTTTTTTTTTAAACTGGCTTTCCTTTCGAAATGAAGGGCAGTATCGCAAGTGACACAAACGAATGTTTACTGAGCACTTCCCATGGGCCAGGTGCTTTCTTCAGAGCTCTGAACGTCTGACCTCCATCCTGGAGATGCTCACTGCCCATCTGGGCCCTGTGCAAGGACAGAGCCGCACAGGCCTGGACTCCGGGTGGCATGTAACACAAAACCACTTAAGTAGCATTAGGTTTTGTTTTTTTTTTAAAGATTTTATTTATTTATTTGATGGAAAGAAACACAGCTAAAGAGGAACACAAGCAGAGGGAGTGAGAGCGGGAGAAGCAGGCTTCCCGCAAAGCAGGGAGCTGGATGCGGGGCTCGATCTGAAACTCTGGCATCATGACCTGAGCCAAAGGCAGACACTTAATAACTGAGCCACCCAGGTGCCCCAAGTAGCATTAGTTCTTTTAAAAAAATGATTTTTGGTGGTTTTTTTGGCTTAGGAATCGGTGACATCTCAAAAATAGATTAACAACAACAGGTAAGACTCATCAAGAGCTTTCTCTGGGTCAGATACTGTTCTAAGTGCTTTGCATGTATTAATACTTTTGATCTTTACCCAATTTCTGTGAGGTAGATGCTCTTCTTAACCCATTTTGCAAGTGAGGAAACTGAGGCAGAAGAGCGGAGCTGTGGCTTGTGCAACGTTGAAACAGCCAATCCTGGCAGAATCGGTAATGCCAGTCAGCCAGGCAGCTGGCTCCAGAGCTCATGTTCTCAACGAGGTTAACCAGGGCTTGGCTGGAGTCAGGAACTGAAATGATGCTGCCAACAATGGTTGGCTTGCATCTCAGAGCTTCCTTCCTAGGTGGGCTTCCTCCATGGGTCTCCATGGCAGCCCGAAGGCCACATTGGCCTCACAGGTTGTCATACCAAAAAAGGAGGTCTTCCCAACAGCCACACATCCCAGGGACTGTCCAGTACGGTGTGGGTCTGGTGTCGTCCCCTAGGACAGAGTGGGTCTCATGAGAACTCTGCAGGACTACTACAGAGAGGAGGAAGGGATGTGTGTCCACACGGAAGACCAGTTAACCATGACCAAGGGTCAAGGTAAAAACCAGGGAATGAAATTCCTGTTACACGTCAGGTGTTTGCAAGGTACTGGGGAGGTACTAAGACATGTTTGTTGGCCAGAATCAGGTGGGAGAGCAGAAGTGGAAGGAAAATCACAACAAGAATCCGTTCTGGAGCCCAAGGAGAAGGGAATAACTGATGAAGAGGTGAGCAGGATCTGGAGGGCTAAGTATGTAGTACAGAATACTTTTCACTGAAAAGGTAGTTAGTATTCTGTACTACATACTTCCACATACCACATGCCAGGCACTAGGCAAAGTGATCGGTACACATTTACATCACTCTAGTACCTACTGTGCCACAGATGAGGAAACTGATACTTATAACAATGAAATACCTTGCCCAAGGTCCTATGATGATGGAGACAGGATTCAAAATTCTATAAACACACTGGATGTAACAAAGTTGCTAAGGAGAGCCAGCAAAGGTCATAGTCAATTTCATTTTTCCCCATAAGTAACTGACATTGAAAATGAAATTCCTTGGTTCATAACAATCTGATATCAGGTATCTATTAAGGTACACTGAACACACAGTTAAGACCTTATCTAACTGGCCCCAGCAAAGAAGATGCGGTCATTAAATATTGGACTTTTTCCAACCTGCTTTTAAGTATCATCAGTATGGTGTGTGAGTAATGCCATTAAAAATATCAGGGAAAAGGGGCTAAAAGGACTTCAGATCCAAATACAAAGACCCTGAAACCATCAAAGGGGAAACCGATCTGACCTGAACACACTACATATGGAAACCCTGGCGTCGCTGTGATGCTCTGGGGAATATTCAGTTACAAGGGAGACCCAGCACTGACCTTTTTGCACTGAGACAATCAACAGAAGACTGTATTTGATAGGAGGACTTCACTTCCTGTTGACAAGGCTTCTAACCCTGTATAAGAGAGAAAAGAGGGGAGGGCTTTGACTTCAGTTGGCTTTGAATTGATGAATCCTGATTCTTGAGGAGTCTGAAAAGGAGAAGATAAACCAAAACCAATGAAAAAAAGGAGTTATTGTGTAGAATGGCCATATGATCTGCCAGCTGTTATACCCTTTGCTCCTGTGAGTTTGTTAGAAAGGCTGAAGGAATGACAGAAGCCAGCCAGCAGAAACTTGGCATTCTTCTCTTGAATATTCACTACACCTCTTCTGCGAATACTCATGACATATAGAAAATACCAGAGAGCTTATTAATTCAAATTTTATTTCCTGGGTTGCTTTCCAGGCTATCCACCCATGTATTGATCCTCCTCAAGCCACTCTCCTTGCTGCGCACATGCCCAGCACAGCACATGGCCCTTTAATTGGTGTCCTCATAGCCCCACAGATAGTATTTCTATTACTACCTTCTACTGAAATCCACTCCTCCACTAGATTTTAAGTCACCTCTGTCCCCAGCACTTTAGCGGGCACTGCTGCGTTGAATAAAAAGCTGCATTTATAAACACTGCACTACACTGTAGTAGTTGCCTGCGGTCGTCTTCGGTCCCGGAGCTCCTCGAGGGCAACGTCACGTCTTACTCATCTTTATCTCCATTACGGAGCATGGTGTCTAACAGCTCCCAGCAAAGAGCCGGTGCTCGGGAATCACATTTCAACGGTGGAGCACGAAATCTCTCAACACGTGATGCGTAGGGCTGGGCAGGAGAGCACTAAACGGGGCTACTGATGGAAAACGAGCTTGGGAATTCGTGACACAGTCAGTCTTCCTCGGTTGACGAACGTGATGGGAATCGCAGTCCCCGCACGTGCACATTCAGCTCCCACGTGCCTGGCCGGGGCGATTTCTCACGAGTCAGAAGGGGTGCAACATGAAGCACACGCGGGCGCTCCCCACTTGAACCCCACAACAGATCCAAGGTATAGGCAGGTGTGTCCCCCGAAGAGTGGTGCTGAAGAGGATACAGGCCCAGAGAGGTTTCTCTCTTGCCCAAGCCCAAGAGAGGGGCCGGGGCCGCGGCGGGGCAGCGGGCACCTGGGCCCGGCCGGCTGGCCTTTCCTCCTCCCGGGCCTGCCTCAGGCCCTTTCAAGTCTAGCTGGGCGACTCCTGAAGAGGAAAAGCAGGGAAGAAGCCAGGGTGCTAAGATGCTTTGGGCCCAGGGGAGTCAGAGGAGACGCGGGGGCCCCAAAGGGCCCGAGGAGAGGCGGCGCCGCGTAGCCGCGCACCCTCGCCCGGCACGCACTCGGCGGCATGGGTAAGCCTGGCCCTTCTGGGCTTCCGTCGGTCGGAATTCACTGGGGCTCGCTCCGGCGGGGGCAGGATCAGTATTTTGAAACTCAGATCCCGTCTGCGTACTCGAACTCGAGGTTGCGAAGCCAGCCCCACCCTAGAGTCTCACTAACTAAACGCTAGAGGACTTCATAAACCCCACCCCTCACAGTAGCACGCGCTTCCGTCAGGGAGCCAAAGGCGGAAGTGCCTGTGGTTGCGTCACTTCCGTCGCGCTTCTGGGCGGTGCCGAGATGGACGCTCCGCGGGCTCGGGAGCAGCTCCGACGGCGGTACCTGCTCCCGCCGGACACCGAGTCCCCGCTGGACAGCGAGGGCTACTCCGGGCCGGGTGAGGCGCTTCCCCCGGGCGCGTCCCGAGCGGCGCCGAGGTGGCGGGAGTCGAGGCGCCCGGAAACGGCGGGGTCCGCGGGCCTCCCGCAGCGCTGCCCTGGCTGGAGGGACCGGGTTTCGCTTTTCCAGGCTCGCCTAATAGTTTTGCAAGTCGGGTATTTAGCTTCATAAAAGATCCCTAGTGATCGGCGTAGCCCCGCGCATTTTGGTCTCCCAGCTGCGCTTCAGGGCTGCCTGGTTTAACACCCGTGTGGTAATATCCATTGTATTTCTAAGAATCTACCAAAGAATCATACTCGTACCAAAGCCCGAGGACGTGTGTACAAAAGTGTTTAACCTCAGCATTGCCTGTAGTAGCGAACGGCTGGAGACGTCTAATTGCCCATCAGCAGAGAGCTGGTTAAATACACTTGGACATATTCGTACATTGACACAGCAGGCAGACTTTTTTGTTTTTGACCAGGGTGGATGATTTTCAAAGGCAAACGCGAACAGAGTATGGTATGTCACCATTTGGGTACCAACCTGGTAACGTGGGATGTGTGTTCACCTGTAAATACATAGGATATGGGAGAATTCGTAGAAGTTGGTATTGGTAATTGCTTTGGGGTTGAAAAATTACGGTAAAGGATAAGAGAGAGATTTCACTTTAGATCTTTCTGTCCTGCATGTTATAAGTCATGTGCATTTATTACCCTTTTAAAAATAAACAGAAAACATCATGCCCAGGAATGCTTATTTATAAATTTTGAGGCTCTCTCCCAGAATTTGTATTATGACCACACCTCCTGGGGATTCTGATAGTTTGGTAAAGGTTGGGGACCTCAGATGTATTCCAGTGGTTCTCTCAAGAACTGAGGGCGAGGGCATGTCACTCATCTGGGGAATTTGTTAGAAATAACTCATCAGACCCAACCCCAGCCACCTTTTCTTTCAGATTGGGTCTCAAATGGAGGAAATGTGATTTGCCCATCACCTGTCTAGACAGTACTGTGCCAAGACTAGACCTCGAGTGTGCCCTTGCCACTTTTGAGCTGCCTCAAAAGGTTGTGTTTGTTTGCAGTAATTAAAGTATGTAGTTAAAAGTAGTATTTGGGGGGAAATCACAAGTCTGTTTTGTGCCATAATGTCTGCTGTATGCATTTTTCTTAATTAACAGGACTAACTGCTTTTCTCGGCAATCTGTGAAACATAATACTTAAATCCTACACTACCAGATGGTGTCATTCTTTTCAAAAGACTATAAAAATTGTAAATTTGATTTTAAAATTTGTTTAGAGGGAAAAATTGCCTATATCGAACATGTTTTATAGCAGCTTCCTATTAATTACTTCTGCATATCTAAACCTGTTTGTGTGGTTGTACAGAAGTTGGTACTCTAATTGGAGAGAATCTGGGTTTTGGAAAACTCCAGGAAATTATTTTATCCGGCTCAAAAATAGCTGTTATTTTTCCCTTCTAAATTTATGGTAACTCGATAAGTTAAAATCTTCCTTATTTGCAGAAACCTCTACAGCTGTTGAAAAAAAGGAGAAACCTCTTCCAAGACTTAATATCCATTCTGGATTCTGGATTTTGGCATCCATTGTTGTGACCTACTACGTTGATTTCTTTAAAACTGTTAAAGAAAACTTTCACACTAGTAGGTGAGGAAACTTTATTGCTTCATAAGTTAAGCACCGTCATCTTATTTATCATGTTCTGTTTTGTCAGTTGGATTTTGCAAATGTTTAGAAAGCTCTTACTTTCTGCCGGGCGCCGTGTTAGAGGTGCTAGTGATACAAAGGTGAATAAGAGAGTGTGTGCTTTGGACACGCACAGCAGAATGTGTGAGCCTGGGGAGTATTCAGTATACTTTTGGCACAGGTGTGTTGTGGGATGGCAAAGGGAGTGAATATAGGAAGAACCTAGTCCATTTGTAAAAGATGGAAGAAGGAAGATTCTGCCTGACCGTCTCGATGAAGATAAAGTACAGGAGCCCTGGGAGGAGGGGTGAGGACGGTGGTGGATGAGAATTGGGTCTCAGAGTTTGTTTTCAGAGAATAGTTAAAGCTAACAAGGTAACTACCAGCAGTGACTGAATTAGAGTTGACGTCACTCGAGGGATGTCAAATCATCAGTCATTCAGGAGAATTGGGATGGATCTCTGGTATAATCTCGGGAGCTGACATGGGGGACAAGGTTGTGAATCAGATCCGAGTCCTCACTGAGCATTGGAGAGTGTTCTGGAGACCCCCTGTAGCAGAACAAAGAGGGGGAGACGTTGATGAGCATTGGAGCTGGCATCAGGGGTGGGTTTGCTTCCGGTGCGAGCACAGTGGTTGACAGGAACAGCAAGGTTAGAAAGGTGTGGAGAGGACTGTTTGAGCCTTCTCTTCACAGGCCCTCAGGGAGAGCCAGGAGACGTATGCAGTCAGGGGAAGGGAGGCATATGGCACTTTAAACTGTGCAGAGAAAAAACTTTTCTCTCTTTCCTCATTTCCATGAGCTGTAACGTTCCTTAAACACTCCCATCTTCTTGCCCTTTGCCCTCCTTGTTTCATCCCTGACTGAATGTGGGTTGAAGAACCAGACATGTGTCACTCAGCACCTTCTTTCTCTTGGGAACCAGCTGCCCATGGAAGCACACATTCCAGTCTGCTTCTCTCTGCCATCATTTATGGGGCAGCCCGGACATGTGAAGGTCTCTAGCTTTTCACGTCAGCTTAGCACCTGGCAGGTACATCTGGTCACCAAAGCTATCTTCCTGTAGCTGTCAATTAAAACAAAAAAAAAAGCTGACAGTTGACCTCATCAGCTTAACTGCTTTGTGTCTGTCAATTGGTGTAGAACCGGGGCTGGGAAAAGAGAAAACTTTGCACACTACCAGTGGCAGCTGTCTCTTTGTTATTCAAACGTGTCATGAGAGCCTGAGATGGGTTCGGCTATGGTGACGGTGATGAATAAGGCACATTTCTAGCATCCCACTAGCCCCTTCCGGGCCAGGACAGATAAATCGGTCACGCAGTGGGTGCCAGGTTTATGCACAGGATCTACCTCTTTGGCTCCTTATAGGAAGTATTCTCGCTAGCTTAAGGAGTTGGTGAGGTAAGGGGTAATTAGTCACATGCAAAAGGTGCTGGGGGCACCTGCAGGAGTAAGTGGAATGCCTAGGAGCACGTGGCGGAACCTGGAGCCAGGCCTTGGGGCAGGAGAGGGGAATAGAAGTCACAGGCCTGGCCTCAATGAAGTGTGGAGTGGGTACTCAGCGGCGGAGGGTTCTGAGTAGCGCTGGATTCTTGCTGAGGGCCTCAGTAAGCAGTGGGGAGCTGGAGCGGCCGCGGGATGAGAGCGGCATCTGAAAGGGAGTGCAGACCACGATCTGCTTTCCTGCATATGGCTCATCCTTCTGAACTTGGGGTCATTGCTTATTTCTTGCCCTGCTGTTAGGCCAAGTTCCGAAGCTCGAGGCCTTGGGGTTCTTAAACTCTATGCAAGGTTAGGGGCGCCTGGATGGCTCAGGTCATGGCGTCGGGGTCGTTAAGATGGCCGGTGCCGGGCTCTGTGCTGAGCCACAGCTCGCTGAAGATTCTCTCTGCTCCCCCTTCCCCATACACCACTGCCCCAGCTCACATATACTCGCTCGCTCTTAAAAAAAAAAAAAATTCTATACAAGGTTGTTAAGACTGTGTTGAAAGACAGGAGAGACACATCAGTGTTAAAGTGAAACTTCATGATGCTTTGAAAATCTCAATTTTTAGGAAACCGCTAGTTGTATGCCTGCGAACTGAGGAGCCCATTACTACAATGGAAATTACCATCCCAGATGCCAGGCCCTTATACATATCCAGGGTGGAGGGCCACCGAGTTGGCAGTATCATTTTGGTTCCGGCAGATTCTTCAACTGTTTCTATCCTTTTTCCTATTGGGACTCTGTGGCCATGCTAGGATTCTGTATGAAGTTCAGAAGGGACGACAGAAGGATCTTGACCAAGCGAGGAGGTCACCATAACAGTGTTCCTCAACCTGTGTTAGCACCTCCTAAGGAGCCTTGGCAAGACACGTCACTCCTGATTGCCCCTTACGTACTGCGTGAATATCTGTGCTTCGTACGTGCAGAAAGAGAAAGGTGATTTCTACACACACACACACACACACACACACACACACTCCCCCGTTGAGAATGCACACTTGAGTAGAAGCGAGGTCTGTGAAGACCTCTTTGAAGAGGAACATGGGAGTATTTTTCTTCATGGATCCTCTCAGTGGAATAGTGATGATTGCTGCTGGATGTTAACTGTAGGAAACACTTTTCTGAGCAATTGTGTGTTTCTCTCAACTGTTCTATGAGTCCTGGTAGCGTTTTCAAAGTCCGTGAGGTTTGTGCCCAGAGCCACAAAGCTAATTCTCTTGGAGCTAAGATCCAAACCCAGACCCATAGATAGGAAAGGCGGCGCCTTCCTGCCTCTTATCATTAATCCCAGCACCCTGTGTCATAAAATGCCTTAAAGGAATCTGGAACCTTGCTACGGTGGGAAGCGCATTCATTCCCTGCCTCTGTGACTTGACTGTTCCAGCCCCCCTGTGACCCCTCTGGTCCACATGGAACACCGATCTTCTCCCCTCGGAAAAGCGAAAGATAATGGGGACATTGGGAGACAGGAGAAGGGCTTCGGTCCACAAATCTGGCCTCCTCCCCTGATCAGCGGGGGCGAGAAGGCTGCCGATACACGCAGAGCCAGCTCTTGGGTAGAATGAGAAGTGAGAAAGAGCCTCTGCCCCTCGGAGGTTTGGGCTCCTCTCGAAGTGGGTGTGTCTCCTCAGAAACCTGTTGGGAGAGGCAGCTTGAAGAAACCATCATCCAAATTGATCTCCAGCATTCCCAGAAACCTTCCTTGACTTGGAGGAGTTCACAGCCCCTGTTTCTTACTCTTGCACTCCAGTGTTCAGAAAGAGACCAAGCCACGTCCCCCCTGCATGGAGAAAGTGGCCACGTGGCCGTGAGCATGCTCATGCTTGTGTGTTCAGGCCTCCCTTTCTTCCCATGGCGCGTGCTGCTAAGTACTGCCAACCCCCCATCACTCTTGTCTCCGCAGCTGGTTTGTCGGTGGTGGTGCCCTGCTGCTCATCAGCCTGTCGATTGCATGCTACTGCATCCTCTACCTGGAGTGGTGTCGGGGAATCGAAGATTACGACGTGAGGTGTCCCGCCTTGATACCCATCACCACCGCCGCTTTTATTGCAGCCGGGATTTGGTGAGTTAACTTAGAAATGATGATCGGGTTTTGATGTTTTGATCGGTGCTAAGGTACACAGTACAGAACTCGAGGAAGGGAGTAACGGGAAAATGCTCTCTTGTCACTGCAGGTCTCCTAGTCCCTTTCCAGTAGGATCTTTCTTTAAGTATTTAGCCACTTAATACGCAAATGGTGATACGCTGTTTGTGTTCTGCATTTTGCTTTTTAAGTCATTTTCATTGTGAAATGTAATACACAGAGAAAGTGGAAAGAAGTAAATCGTACAGCTGAATGAGTTAAGAGATGCATGGAGGAAAGCCCACCCAGGTCAAGAAGGAGAACCGTGCCGGCCCCAGAACCCAGCATCCCTTTCTGTCCCCGCTCCGCTCCCCCAGGCGCCATCCTTCCTGCCCAGGGACAGACACTGCCCGACCTGGGTGGGACTCGCTTTCTTTTGCATCTCCTGTTTTGTCTGTTTTTGAACTTGACAGAAATGCATTCCTATATTGTGTATCCTTCCACATTCGGCCTTTTACACGCAGTATTATGTATGCTGTTCTCTACTGTCCTGCTCAGAGCTTCAGAGACGAACGGGAAGTTGCCTCCTTTCCTGTATCGTGAGAGAAAAACGCGTGGCCATGAGCGGAGTTGTGGTTTGGATGGGGCTTTCTGGGGCGTGTGCAGAGCCTCACTCTTGTTCCTGCCCCGTGTCTCAGTCTCATCCTGTCTCACCCCAGCTTTCCTTGGATCTGCCTTGTGTATCACATGGGCGGGTGCTCGTTGCTACGTAGCATTCCGGCCTGTCGCTGAATCCCAGTTTACTGGCTTGGGTGTCGCTAGCATGTGGGTTGTTTCTAGCTTGGTGGTAGTCCTAAAGATGCTGTTAACACTGTGGACGAGGACTCTTGTGTGCGTGTGCACATGTGTCTGTTGGATGTGTATATGCCCACACACGCATATGTCCATAGCTCCAGAGGGGAAATTGCTGGCTTATAGGTTGTCCATACCTCCAGTTCCAGTCAATAGCGCTGCCTCTTTTCCAAAGTGACTGTTTGTCTTTTTTAGTGGACTGTTCATTTTTTTAATGATAATTCTTCCATATTGATACCTCTAGATGTGCCTTATTGTTTTGAATTGTTACATAGTTTTCAGTACATAGACATAACCAGGATTTACTTATTAACCCACTCTCTGATTGGACTTACCGTTTTACTGCTATAAAAACACCAGTGTCCTTCTTAATAGCTATTCAGTTCACTGATTTTTTTTTTTTTTAGTGTGTATAGAAGTACTTGTTCACGGAAGAAAATTCTGTTACAGAAAAACACCAAGGAAATAAATCACCATGATTCTGTGAGGCAGAGAGAAAAACTACTCTTATCTGTTGTATATATTCCTGTAGCTCTTTTCCTTTTTCTGTGTTAATTGAATTTGGATTTTGGAAATACCGTATACTTTTGTACATATTTAGTTTAAATGGCATGCTTTTAATGATGAATTTTCTGTAGTTGAAGTTTAAGGGTACTGACATATATGATCTTGTGATGTGGGCATTACTAACCCTTCAGTGCCGTGGGTGGACAGCTGCACTTTTTTATTAGAAGAGTAAGATCCCCCCAGAAATGTTAGTTTTTAGAACAGTGGGATTGTAGCTGTTTAAAGTTCTGTTTCTCAAACTGCTACCTACTAAAATATTAATTTAATTGACTATAGTTTTTGCTACTTGACTTCTGCTCTTACAGATTCAGTCCAAAAAAATCATTTGCACTTAGAAGCTGTCTTATTCTCACCTTGGTAACAAGAATAGTGTTTTTCTCAATAGGAAGTTTAATAGCAACTTATAAGTGATTACTTTTTTCATTCTGTTTCTAGTAAAGAAAGTACTTGAAACTGTTTTGACCGTGGTAGTTTGATGGCGTAGATAGTAAAAGGCTGTAGCCGTTGTCATTCCTGTTCCATCGCACTGACTTTTAGACCCTCAGGTTCCCCTTGGCCAGGTCTGCAGGAGGACCATTAGCGGTTCTAGTTCCAAGTGCTTTGGGGAGAGTTTGTGATATTTCTGGTATGGGCTAAATCACATCTCGGAGGAACGTGACACGCGTATGAAGTTGCTGGCTAAGTGAACTTTCCCGGAATGAGGAAGCAGTGGATTCTCTGAATCTAGATTCCGCCGTGGGACCTGTGTGTGGACTGCAGCCAGAGCCGCTAACCGTGTGCACTTTCTCCTTCACAGCTTCAACATTGCCCTGTGGCACGTGTGGTCCTTCCTCACCCCGCTCGTGCTGTTCACTCAGTTTATGGGGGTTGTGATGCTCATCTCACTCCTTGGCTGATTTCTAAAGGTAGGAGCTTGGGAATGGTATTTCTGATATTGAACTCGTTGGAATAGTGTCTTTGATGGCAGTTTTGAGGTGGTGGCCCAGAAACAGCAGATTGCTTATCACTGTTCATTCACTGAACACGGAGACGAAAGGACTGAGACCCCTTTCCTTTGGCATAGTTCAGTGCTCCTTAGAAGAGGCACTCGCCCTTCAGAGATGTCACCAAAACAGTGCCCGCACGCTCTGGTACAGAGAAGCTGACACCATCGGTCATTCCTCAGTCAGCTTCCGCCCGCTGACACTCACGCGGCGACTGGCTAGACTGCTCGGACGGAATGGGGTTGGAGGAGGAACGGGCACTCTAACCCGCTCTGACTGTTCTGGCTGCTTCCTCATGGATGACACGTCAGCCTCTTCCTCCCATGTTCCTTACTGAATTTCTTCCTCCCCGTGGACAATGCCCCCCCGCCCACTGCCTTATCCAGTGGGCTCTGTCTGTCAAGGATCAGATGACCCACTGATGGCAAATATGTATCAGAGCACTCCCTCTGTGCCCTGAGGGACAGGTGAGAAAGACAGAGGAAGCTCCTCCCTCACTTCAGGGCTTGGAGGAAGTCTACTTGTGCCTCAGTTCATAGGCATGAAAACAGGCCCAGAGAAGTAAGAGTTAATAAATACTAAGCAAATGATTGGGGTGCTAAAGAAAACTGGTTCAGCTAGGAGTGCATGCTTCCTTTGGAGTTTTATCTTTTCTTTTTTCTTATTTATTTACTTATTTGACAGAGAAACACAACTAGAGAAGGAACACAAGCAGGGGGAGTGAGAGAGGGAGAAGCAGGCTTCCTGCAGAGCAGGGAGCCTGATGCGGGCTCGATCTGGGACTCTGGGATCATGACCTGAGCTGAAGGCAGACACTTAATGACTGAGCCACCCAGGCGCCCCCCGACTTTGGCGTTTTGAGAGTCACTGTACCCACATAAGGGAGAAATGGGCATGATGTCGCTACTGGGCTGCGGGTGCTCGCGGGCATGGCCCTGACGGTGCTGGGACGCAGAGCCCCCCTCACCCGCCGTGCTGTGCCCGGGCCACCTGGCCTCTCTCAGTAGCCCTTTGCCCCGGCTGAGGTGTGACACCACAAGACGTCACCTCACCTGACCGCGTGTCCTGCCTCTGCCCTCCCCGCTGATGTCATTACATGTTTGGCTCTTCAGTTTTGACTTTTTACACACGTTCGGGAACTTTCGACTTCCTGCTGACATGAATGTGTATTTGGGAAGGGAGGGTCACAGGTGCTGTCGGCATGTGGACCGCACGGTGCTCCCAACAACAGATCCAGCAGCTGCAAATACAGTGTCTCACGTGGGCTGTCCACGCTCCTTTCCTTGCAGGTCTTAGAGCGGGTCAGTGTGGACGCTTCCACCTCAGCCGCCAGAAAGCACCGCAGACGGAATGGAAAGGCTGCCGTGGGTTTTTGCTTCTAGGAAGTCAGTGGTTTCCTGGGAAATATAACTTTGCTGTCTGGTTGAAGTCAGAATAAATTCGAGCTCATTTGCCTCGTCTTAAACTCAATAATTACTGAAATAGAAATCTGTTCAAAATTGAAGTCGTTTGCAGTGTTAATGTGTTGGAATCATTGGGGCAGGTACTGGTATAAACATTTAAGCAGCATTTCATTATAGGTACATGGTGTCTTCCCAAAATTGCGGATAAATCGTTGACTCTGGCTGCATACGATCACTGGGTGTGTATAAAGGAACGACCGTGTCCTGTGCCTCTAACCCAGGTTCGGCAATTACCCTCTTTCTCACTTTTGTAACAGTCTTGTTAGGTGCGAGGACCAACTGGAAACATTCATGTGTTCCTGTCACTGTAGGTCTTCCCATGTGTAAATTACCGGTTTCCAACTGTTGTTTAACATAGACACTCTTAATTATGTTTAAGTATGTGTAATTTTTTTCTTAATGTTTAAATAAAATATTTTTATAACTTTCTTGTGGGTTTTCTTACTACGGATTTCGGAAAGTTTGTTTTGAGCTCTTAGCACTTGGGAGTTAACTAAAGGACTAGGGCTTCTTAGAGAAGTCTACTCTGCTCTTCAAAGACCTCAAGAAGATACTGTTCTCACTTGCAAATGCAAATATGTGTACGTTAAACCCAAACATCCTACGGAGTCCTGGTGTTGGTCCTCACCCCGTGCCCCTTGAAAAGGACTTCTGCTGATGGTGGGACTCAGCTGCCACCTGTGTCCGCCTCGGACCCCACCCTGCACCTACCATTAGCGGGCCTGGAGTAGTCACCTTTCTCCACCTGGGAAGCGGGAGCAATAGCTCTTTTGTAGGGCTGTGGATAGCAGGAATAATGTTTGCAAAATACCCGTTACGGTGCCCGGTACACAGTAGGTTTCTGGTACACAGTGGGTGCTCACTCTGTGAATGTAATGGAAAGAGAATGAAAGACCAAGTAGGTCGAGGATGAGGAGTGGAAAAGGCAGACGTGACCAGTGAGCAGACTCGAGCCCAGTCTGGGTACATACATGAGAATTTCATGACGAGTCAGGGGGAAGGTCAGATAGAGGTCAGAGTCAGGCAGCCACATCAGTCAGTGGTGATGGGGAGTCCACTGCAGGGTTGAGGATGCAAACCCTGGAAGTTAGGGTGAGCGTAAGGGACCGGTGGGGCGAGGTACGAAGAGGGTAGCCAGGGGGCTTCCGGATCGGGCTCCCCCAAAATCCCCAAATGCTGAGGCTTAAGGAAACCAGATAAGGGAACACAACCAGAGCCCCTCATTTGTCTTAAACCTTAGAAGCGAGATACTCAAAGGGGGAGTAACCACGGTGCTCTCAGTGGTAGTGTCAGGAAGATTGAAGTTCCCCGATCAGTTGTCTATAAGGGACTGACCATAAAAGCCCTAAGTGGCAACCCATTCGGGACCCCTCCCATTCAAGAGAGCTTTTTCTTTCCTTTCTGTTCCCACCTTCACTTAATAAATGTCCAGCCCACTTCACCCTTTGGTGCCCTCAGGATTCATTCTCTGACCCCATGAGACAAGAACCTTGTAACAAGAGTTTTGGTTTTGGTCCTCTGGAGAGGCCTGGGGTGGGAGACAAAGGACAGCACCCGCAATTCTGTGCGGAAGAGAGTCTGCAAGAAAACACCTGCCCTTATCCCTCACTCTCCCCGCCCCCATCTCTCATTGCCATGTGTAGGTCTATTTGGATAGAAATCTAAGGCTGGGATTTTCTGTAGTTCATTAAAACCCGCTTAGCAGAATACTGGTGTGGCCAATGAAGAGGGTAAGATGACTCTGTTAGTTGCAAAGAGACATTTTAATAAGTTCTGTATGTGATCATTCCTGGTCCGGGTTTCTGTTACATAGCTGCCATGCATGTTAGTTACGGGTCTTTCCCGATTACTATAACTACTAAATAAATGAAAATGGTATCAGGCCATCCTGCCAGTGTTTCTAAAGAAGCCTGTGGGAGGAGCACCACAATCCAGAGTAAAGTGTAACTAAACACGTGCTCGTCTCTACCAGGAAGGCCAGGGGTGTGGGAGAAGCACGTGTGTGCTCTGGCAAGTGTCCCTGACCTTGAAGCGCCTGCGTGGCTCAGTCGGTTGAGCTTCTGACGCTTAGTTGCATGGGACTCTTGGTTTGGGCTCAGGTCGTGATCTCAGGGTCGTGAGATGGAGCCCCACATCGGGCTGTGCACTCTGCGTGGAATCTGCCTGTCCGTCCCCCACCCCCATAAATACGTAAGATCTTTTAAAAATTAAAAAAGAAAAAGTCCCTGACTGACCATCCCAAGTGTCAAGTCCAGGTTTTCTACCTGGCTTGCGCACTCTTGCCCAGGCCTGCGGCTCAGAGGTTGTGGTTCGGTTGGTGAGCAGGGCTGTTCTGTGTGAAGCCTCCTCCAGGTGATTCCAACGTCAGGCTTGGTCAAGAACTCTCCTGGTCCAGTCCATTTGGGGAGAGACCTCCTGACAGGAGCTAGAACCTTCAAATTGGCAGGAAGCATAGGGATAATGGAATCTAATTTCACTCACTAGGGCAAAAACCAGAGTGAGACTCCCCTGCCCCTCCTCAACCCCACAGTCTGCATCTGCGACCCAGCCTGGGAGACAGTGGCTTTTCTAGGAGACTAACGATTTAAGACCCTGGCTCTGCCAGGGTGCTTGAGTTTAATGCACCATACAAGTGTCTCTTAAGGCGGAGAGGCACTGGAAGGGACGCGGGTGCGGGGAGGAAGCTGAAGGGCCACATCTCTGCAAGTGGGTTCGTTTGGGGCAGGGGCTGGGGCTAGGACCGGAATTACTCCCTGGGCTGTCTGCAGCTGTCTCAGTCCAGGTAAATGCCCTCACTTAAAGAGGTGCCTTGTTTGGGGCGCCTGGGTGGCTCAGTTGGTTGGGCGACTGCCTTCGGCTCAGGTCATGATCCCGGAGTCTGAGGATCGAGCCCCACATCGGGCTTCGTGCTTGGCAGAAAGCCTGGTTCTCCCTCTCTCAGTCCCTTTGCTTGTGTTCCCTCTCTAGCTGTGTTTCTCTCTGTCAAATAAATAAATAAAATCTTAAAAAAAAAAAAAAGAGGTGCCTTGTTTTGTTTAAGATATTACCTATTTGAGAGAGAGAGGGAAGAGCAGAGGGAGATGGAGAAGCCCAGCGGGGTGCTCGATCCCAGGACCCTGAGATCAGGACTTGAGTGGAAGGCAGACAACCAGCAGACTGAGTCACCCAGGCGCCCCAAATGCCCTCGACTTAAAAACTTTTTTTGTTTTTTTTGAAAGACTGATTCAGCCCAGCATTCCTTAGTGTGGGGGAGCGTTTGGTGGATTCCAGAAATATGGAATTCATAAAAATAACTCAATGCAACAGTGACAGGACTGTTTTGCACACACTGAGGACTGATTCCAAAGGAGCAGCGTTGCAGGTTATGGGCCGTGTGTGGTGGGGAGTTGAAGAGGAGCGATGACCGGCTGCGAAGCCCTCCCTGCCTGAGTCTCAGACGCAGGTCCCCAAGTTGAGGACCACAATTTCCCCATTTGGACAGAAGGGGGATGGGTGGGCTGCTCTATTTGTAAAGCAGTGTGAACAACTAGCTTTTTGTGTTAGCTGCTGCTTTTGCAAACCTTTTCATACCTCACCTGGGGCACACTCATGGTGCCGTGAGACGCATCATTCCCCCGTGCACGCAGATCTGTGGTCCTCACCTGGGGCACACTCATGGTGCCGTGAGACGCATCATTCCCCCGTGCACGCAGCTCTGCGGTCCTGGTTCCCTTCTCTGAACACACACCCCGAGTCGGGCCCCACCCCCGTGCACCTGCAGTTTCCACTTTCTCTGGCCCCCCATACGGCACAATGCCACCAAAGGGCACTCTGTGCTCGTGATCTCCAGGCATGCTCCTTATTTAAAAAACATGTGTTACAACGTATGTTTGCAAAGGAGTGTGTATAACATTCCTTTATGTTTATAATAAAGAATTGTCCCAAAAGGACCTCAGGAGCTGGGTTCCACCTGGCCCACAGGCCACCAGTGGCAGGAGTGACCCCCCCAGTTCAGTCACTGCTCTCCCACCGTCCCCCCCGCACTCGCCTGAGCACCGTGTCTCTCTCAGGGCCATCCAGACTCTTCTCCTGATCCTTTTATTCCTGTCACGGTGACTAGCACCAAAGGCTGGGACCCCTGGTGCACGTCTCCTCTCCACACACGTCTGTAGGTTTTGGTTGCCTACTGCTGTATGACGAGCCACATCACACGCTTGGGCTTAAAACCACCACCACCATGATTTTGTTCGCAAATCTGAAGTCTGAACGGGAATTTGCAGGAACAGCTGGTCTGTACTCCACGTGGGGTGACTCGACCGACTGGCTGCAGGGTCCCCTTCCAAGGAGGGCTGCTTGGGGTTGGTGAGGTGGTGCTGCCCACCGACTTCCCTCCGCAGCGCCCCCCCCATGGGGCAGCCGGGGTTTCCTCCCTGCAGGGGAGCTCTGATCCAAAGGTGAGCTTGGGTATTCGGTTTTCAGTTGCTCCCGTAACAAACTGCCACACAGAGCAGCTAAAAACAACAGGAATCAATCACTCACGGTTCTGTCCTTTGCAGTCTCAGGTGCTTCGCAGAGTTGAACTCCTTGCCATCCCAGGACTGAACTCCCCATTCGGAGCCGGCTGTCAGCGAGGCCATTCCCAGTTCCCAGAGGCTCCTGTATTTCTGGCCTTGTGGCGCTCTCCCTCCCTCTCCAAGCTTCACATCTCTCCTGCCTCCTCTACCTCATCGTATTGCCCCCGCCCCTGTTCTGTGTTCCCCTCCTGCTGAAGGGCCCATGGGATTATGCCAGGCTCACCTGGGCAACCCCAGATCCACTCCCTGTTTGAAAGCCTTTAATTCATCCTCAGTGTTCCGTTGGCCACGTAAGGCTACAGCATCGGTAGCTTCCAAGGAGCAGGGCATGCGCCTCTTGCAGGGCATGGGTCTGCCCACCCGTGTCCCAGAGACAGGAGGCGGGACCTCCCACTTAAAGCATGGACTCAGGGACTATTCAAGTAGTCACAGACCCCAGACTCAAGGGGACATAGCTTCCCTCATCCTAAAGGAAGAGGCTCAAGGAATGTGTGGACCGTGTTTTAAAATGTCCACGGTCTCTGGCCACACATTCTCTGTATTCCGCCCTCAAGCAAAAGCCAGCAATCCCCGGGAGCCTCGTCCTGTGTCACACCAGCCACGGGCTCCAGGATCTCAGCATCTGAACGAACACAGGTGCAGGAGCCTGGAGCGGAACACCTTTACAGGGAGTTACTGGTCAATTACACACGGAACCTCCCCGGGTGAGGCAGGCAGAGGGTACCCGCGATACCATGCCCATTCCAAAAGGGGGTAAGCGAGGCACACAGCCACAGGTCCATAGAAGTTCTGAAATCCAGCTGGACGCATGTCCCCTCCTCTTGATTAGGGACTAGGTCTACTTCCAAGGACTGTCAAAGTTTTAGGCTCTACCCTCTGGGCCCCCCACCCCCTGTGTCATCCTTTTTGTAAGCGAACAGGTTGGAATTCAGCAACTTTCTCAGCCTGCTTCCTGTCCAGAAAAGGTTTGAGGTCCTGAGGGTTCTTCATTCTGTGCTGTCTGTCCTTTTTCATCTGAGCTAGAGCTCTTTCCACTAGAACAATTTGCAAACAATGAGAGGTAAGAGGTCTTCTCGTAGCATTTAAAGAAATCTTTACCTCCTGGACCTAGAGGGTAGATATCACTAAGGATCAGTCTGGGGACCTCGTTGTGGGCAGAGTATCCAGGTGGCTGACCTTCTCAGTCTGGGGAATCTCATCCACCAGAGTCAGGCCCAGAAGGGGAAGGACCTGATATTGAGAAAAGGACACCTACTTATGGCATGAACTGGATGTCATCTGTTCCACCCAACACAAGGTTGGGCATGCACAGTGATAATATATTGCCGAGTGGAAACTGTATCCAAGACTAGAACTTGAGCAGGGCCGGAGACCATGAGTATGTTGCACGTACAGTGGCTCAGGGGCCTTTGAGGTCCTTCCCTGCTGCTTTGTCTGCTTTCCTTTAATCTACAGCTGTGGTCCCCTGGGGAGTTTCTCAGATGGAGGAGAAGCAGCTCGGCTGAGTTTATAGACTGTTCTGATAGATGGCGCCAACCATCCCGATGATGTCCAACTGCACAGGCAGCCGCAACCACGGCCCTTGAAGGAAGGGTGGCGAAGGAAAACCTTCCTGGTGGGCTGAACGCTGAGTGCTGCTCTTGGTTGGCCACTTTGCCTGGATCGAGAGATGTCCGGAGTACAAAGCTCCATGAACTCAGGGATGGTTGCTCAACAGGCTACCAGTTGGGCTAGAGGGTCCGTGACTCGGAAGGAGGAACTGGAGACTTAGTGCCACCCAGCGTTTGCTTAATGGTCCGTGTACAAGGATCGTGGTGGCGGGAGCGATGGGGGCTCAGCAACACAGAAGCACCCGCCCCAGTGCTGAGTGCAGACCCTGCTGTGATGATCTGGAAAGAGCATTCTGAATTTTGGCCACCTCTCCCTTCCCTTGAATCTGGACGGCCTTGTGACTGCCTTCACTGATACAGTACGCCAGAAATGACTCTGTGTGGCTTCTAAGGCTAGGTTGTAAAGGCCGTTCGGCTTCTGCTGGTTTTCTTGGAGTGCTTGCTGTCCAGGTGTCCCCTCCTGGGATGCTCCCTCTCAAAGCCCAGCTGTAAGGCCGTGGGAGGTTCAAGCTACATGCAGAGGGTGTGTATGGGAACCCAGCTGAGCCCAGCCTTTGAGTTCATTCAGGCACCAGAATGGGAGTGAAACCTTCAGGGGTTCCAGCCCCTGCCATCAAGCTACCCCCAGCTGTTTCTGTCTTCCCTGCTAAGGACCTGGACACTGTAGAGCAAAGGAAAAGGTAATCCCCCTCCACAACAAAATGGTTACTACGTGCTCCTAAGTTGGGTGGTTGACTGGGTTGTGATAGAACATGCTGCCAACACCAGAGGCCATCACTGAGCTACTTTTCCCTGGGGAGACCTGCCTGCTGGACATTTGATTGCATCAGATCCCTTCCGTCTTGGAGGGAACGGAAATCTTTCCTCCCTGGATGAGACACATACCCCAAAGATGAGTTTGCCTTTCCTTCCCGTATCGCTTCCGCTAACTTGTACACAGTCATGGTCTTCCACACCACGCTGCGGCCCATCCACGACCATGGACTTCACCCAGTGCCCAGGACTTAACATCCATCCCAAAGGATCTGTGTAGAAAAACATGACATTAGTGGGGAGAAATGTGAAATCCACATAAAGACCGTAGCTTAGCTAATACTTTTATATCACGTTAATTTCTCAGTTTAGACAAAGGTCCCAGGGTGTATGAGATATTAGCAGGAGGTGAGGGTCACCATGCCATCATGCTGTGTGTCCTTTGGGGCAAGGCTCAGAGGAAGAGTCACAGGATATCTGTGGCAATGTGGCAAGGGCTTTTCTCAAGGAGACCCGCCCCCTCTTCATTTGAAGACCCCAGGTCTGTGAACTGGCTCAGGAATGGGACCCTGGGTGAGAGGTTTTGACTCTGTCTTGTAACGAGTCAAGATAGATCTCTCTTTACCTTACCTGGAGATTTTCCAGTGACACAGATCAAATAAGGTTTTAATAGGCTACCTGTCGTGGGTTGGATTGTGCCCTTTCCCCCCAAAGCTATGCTGAGGTCCCGACCCATGCTGCCTGTGAATGTTACCCTCTTTGCCGATGTAACAACAACGTAAGTCAAGATGAGATCATACTAGAGTAGGGTGGGCCCTTAACCCAGTATGACTAGTGTCCTTAGACAAAGAGGAGACAGACACAGAGGGAAGATGGCCATGTGACAATGACAGGGACATGGATTGGATTATGCAGCTGGAGGCTAAGGGGCACTAAGGGTTGGGCACAGCGCTGGAAGCTGGAAGAGACAGGGAAGGAGCCTCCCCTCAAACCGTACAGGGAGTTCGTCTCTGCTCACACCTTGGTTTCGGACCTGGGGCTCTAGAACTGTGAGGTAATGAATTTCTGTTGTTTAAAACCACCCAGAAAACTGATTAGCATGGCTTCCCTCTTTTATTCTTGGAAACTCTGGGATTATATAGCCACCATCTAGTAGAGGGCAACACCTTCTACTTGGCATTGGGTCCGGTTGCCCATGTTGTCTGTGGTAGTTAATGAAGCACCCCGCCAGCTGGCTCTGCCCCTCCGGAACCCCAGCATCCTTGCCGAAACTGGGGAGTCTATGTCTTGGGGGCAGCCCGTCTCACCACCATCTGTATGGCATTGCACTGCCCCTGGAAAGCAGCTGCCTGGTCCTTCATGGAGATGAGTGTGCATTCCGTGCAATGCGGGTGGAGCACCATGCTGCGAAGGAGGCCAAAGCCAGGGGCCTGGAAGCCTTCGGGGCTCACGGTTTCTCACCGCCAAGCTGGGGCAGCTGGAAACGATGGACGGTCCTGTAGGGCTCAGACCTTTGAAAAGTTTACAGCGGTGGAAATCAGGAAGATAGGTGGCTCTCTGAACCTTGAGCGTTTTCTTGAGAGTTAAGGGCACAGACTTCACTGTCTCTCTTCTGGTCCAGAAGCTTACATTTTGTTGTTGTTTCTCCTTTTTCTCCTTTTCTTCTTCTTCTTCTTCTTCTCCTTCTCCTTCTCCTTCTCCTTCTCCTCCTTCTCCTTCTTCTTCTTCTCCTTCTCCTCCTCATTCTCCTTCTTCTCCTCCTCCTCCTTCTTCTTCTTCTTCCCCTCTTCCTCCTCCTCCTAAAGATTTTTATTTTATTTAAGTGATGGAGAGAGAGACACAGAGCACAGGCAGCCGAGCAGCAGGCAGAGGGAGGGGGAGAAGCAGACCTCCCGCTGAGCAGATAGCCTGACGTGGGACCCGATGCCAGGCTGGAGGAGGCTGCCATCTCTAGGCCTGGGTTCCCAGGGGGGCTCTGGGTGGTGGGGTCATCACTCCTGCCTGCGCTCCACTGACCAGAACCTGGTCCCCTGCCTCCACCTAGGCACAAGGGGCCCTGGGAATTAGAGCCCTGGGCTTGATCGCCACGTCCCAGTGGCAATTCCACCCCATGGAAGGGGAGCACGTGCGTGACGGCAGCTCGTCACCTGTCCTGCACAGCCGAGGCTCATGTCCTACACATAGTAGGTGCTCAATAAATAACAAGTTGCCCGAGGTCCGTGGTGTTGGGCAGGCATGTTCCAAAGTACTTTACATACATCAGCCAATTTTGTCCTCATAGAAACCTGGACAATGGTTACAGTGAAGAGCTCCATTTTACACATGAGGAAGTCAAGGCTCAGTGAGGTTTAGTAACCGATCCAAGGTCACTAGCAGGAAATGTTGGAGGCAGGAATCAAACTTCTCAGCCTGGCATTGGAACTCACCCACCTACTCAGTGCTTGAGACTGCCTTTCCCTACAAGTCCATGCTGACGTGAACTGATTTATAAAAAAGAGAGAATGAATTGATGTGCACTGTAAACTTGAAAGGAAAGCAAAGGTGGATTTTATGGGACCCTGGGGCATTCATGGAATCTCTGCTATCTGCCAGGCACTAAGCTCTCTCTCCCTCCCTCTCTTCTCCCTCTCTTTATTTCCCTCCCATGGCATTTGACACAAATGATGGGCTTCACCTTGTCCCCATGCACAGCCTCATACCTGGCATTGGGAGGTACTCAGTATACATTTTCCGATGTATGATGAAAATGCAGGCTGGGTGCTAGAGAGCGGAATGGATGCTCAGCATTGGAAAGACGGTTAACAATAGTCTACAGCTTGGGGAGGAGAGAGATGCAGTACTGGACAAGCCCACAAGGAGCCCCAGAAGGAATAATCCCGGTGTCTTAGTATGCTGGGACTGCCATAAAGAGGACCAGCAACCCGATGGTTTACACAACACAGATGTTATCTCAAAATTCTCCAGACTAGAAGTTCAAGATCAGGGTGTCCGCTCCAGGCTTCCCTGCTAGTTTCTGATGATCTCTGCTCTCCCTTGGCTTGGAGATGGACTTCTTTCTGTGTCTTCACATCGTCTCCCCTCTAAGGCTGTCTCTCTTCAATTTTCCTTTTTTGTAAGGCCACAGTTGTATTGCATTCGGGCCCACCCTAATGACCTCAGCTCAGTCATTTCCAGATAAGGTCACATTCACAGGTATTGGGGGCTAGGACTTCAAAATCTTTTGGGGGGACACCCTCAACACGTATTTATTGAGCACCTATGATGTGCTGGTTGCCATAGTTATATATGCTAGAGACAAAGCTGTGGACAAGACCGGCAATGTCCTCGTGGAGCTTTCATTATGGGGAGAGAGACAGGCTACAGTTGTATACACCTTCCGGGTAAGAATAGCTAAGGAAGCAAATGAAGCAAGGCAAGGGGATAGAGCACAGTGGGGCAGGTGCCACGCTGAGTCCCATAACCCACTGGGTTAGACCCATCCCTGGCTTGTTCCTGATGTACCATCCATCCGTTTGCACGTTCATTGACTCCTTGCTGTATTCACTGAGCATCCGCTGGGCTTGGGTCTGGGGAAACCCAGCTGGAAGGCGGAGTCTTAAGCTTCCCTACCCTTCACAGACCTTTCAGCGCACAAGCTCCACCCTCTCTCTGGGCCACCTCCCCTGCAGTGCCCCCTGTGGCCTGGCCAGTAGCTACTTCTCTGTCAAGACTGGGTGTGTGCTGCCACCTCTAGAAACTTCTCACCCTTCCTGGCAGAATCCAGGCTCATCCACCCTTCCCTTCAGACACCCCTGCTCCCAGGGGCTGCTTGCTCAGTCACCCCTGCTGGGCTGTGTTTCCTAGAAGGCAGAACTGAATCTCAAATGTGATGCTCTCCACCTTCCTCCTGCATTCTCAATAAACACTTGTCTATTCGGCACATCTCCCCTAGAGTGTTGGGTTCCTGAGGACAGTCCCCACGCCTAGAACAGAGCCTGTCAAAGCATTCAGTGTTGGGGAAATAAGTGTTGACCCCGTAAACGAATGCATGAATTCGCTCTCAGCTCTCCGCCAGGTCTGCCCTTAGGACGCCCTTTTGCAGAAAGCTGGGGGGCCAGCCTGAATCTCCTCTTCAGCAGCATGGGAGCTGGACACCTTGGCCCAGACGTTCAGCTTCAGCTTCTGACTTCCAACCTGCTGGGGGCGGGGGTAGCTGCTGAGGGAGAAGCTCTGGGGGCCCTGACCCTGCGCAGAAGCAGCTTGGAAGAGGAAGACGGTGGTGTCTTTTTTTGGGAAGTAACCCCTGTCTTGTCCCGATCTGGGCATCACCTGGCAGACACACAGCTATACCAGACGGACAAACATGGCCACAAACAAAAAGACACCCGTCCCCCATTCATAGATCTAGGGAGGAGCGCTGCGACCTTTCCCTCCCCGCCCCAAGCAGACACACCCCAAAGACAGAAGGCCAGACACTGAGAGACACGCACAGAGAAAACATACCGCAGAAAGGCGCGGGGTGGAGGCCAGACAGTCAAGACTCGGGCACAGGGACACTTTCAGGCTCACCTACACTTCTGCGGTCGGCGACTCATAGGTTCGGGGACAGCCTGAGCAGGGCTGGCACCTGTCCACCGCCGGGACCCACCCGCTGGTTCGAAGCCACGCCTCCCCTCACCTACTCCCCGCGGCGGCGGGCGCAGGGTGACCCCTCGCCCCTCACCACCACCGTGGGAGCCGGCAGGAGGCACCTGTCACCAACCAGCTTCTGCGAAGCCCGGGCAGGGCTGGGTGGGCGGGCGTCCTCGCAGCGGCCAGGGGAGCAGGAGGGCTCGTGGACGGCGCGGGAGAGCTGGCCCCAGTCCCAGGCGTGGGAGGTTGGGGGTGGCGGAACGCGTGGGAGGCAGAGTGGGCGGGAGGGCTGCCCTGGGCTTTGTGAAGTCCGGGGCCGTGGGTAGTGCGCGCTCAGGAGGGCAAGGAAGAAGCCGAGGTCAGCGCGAGTCAGCGGGTGGGGGACGGTGTCTACTTTGACCGAGGGCAGAGGGGCAGAAGCGGGAAGGGCAGGCGTCGGAGAGGATCCGGAGACGGGGTGCGGCTTGGCTGAGAGCGTCAGAGCAAGGGCAGGGGTCGGGCAGCAGGCGGGGTCCCGGCCGCAGCCTCTCGGGGACCCAGACTCCGCGCGGGTCACTCCAGGATGCCCGAGGGCCAGGGCGCGCCCGCCTCTCCCGCGGAGGCTCGGAGCGCCCCGGGCAGGGTGTCGTCGGGACCCGCAGCCTGCGCATCGCCCCGCCTCCCGGCCCGGGTGTCCGCGGGATCGGCGGGGTCGGCGGGGTCCGCGCGGCGGGGCTCCGTCCGCACGAGCGTCCCGCAGAAGCTGGCCGAGGCGCTGAGCAGCCAGTACGGGCTGATCCTGTTCGTGGCAGGGCTGCTGCTCCTGCTCGCCTGGGCCGTGCACGCCTCGGGGGTGGGCAAGAGCGACCTGCTGTGCTTCCTCACGGCGCTCATGCTGCTGCAGCTGGTCTGGATGCTGTGGTACGTGGGCCGCAGCTCCGCGCACCGCCGCCTCATCAGCCCCAAGGACACGCACGCCGGCGCGCGCTGGCTCCGCGGTGAGTCCCCCCGCAGGTGCCTCCCTCTCCCTGGCAGCGTTTCTGGCTCTCCCCTTCTCCCCTCCTCCCTGCCTTCTCTCTTTTTCTTTGTGAAGCCTGGTTTCTGCCCTCAGGCTCTTGCCACACATTCCTTCCTAGGAGCTGCAGCTCCCCAAACCTGTTCACATCTCTCCTTGACTGAACACCCCACGAGGAAGGCCGCATTCCCTATGGGGTCCCTATATCCGTTCCTGGGCTTCTAAGATCAGTCCCCAGAGGGCCTCTCGTTTTTATACCCTCCTTTGTCCTCATTCTGGGCTCCAGTCTGAAAGACTCTTTAGTTCTTATCACAAGGTTTCTTAGCTCCATGCCTTTGCATATGCTGTTCCCTCTGCCTGCAGTGCCTTCCCCTTGCCCTGCTATCCAAGACAGGCTTGGGCCTCACTCAGTTCTCCCCGCCCTCACCTGCCTTGATGCTTTTCTGATTTCCCCTGCTGTCTCTGGTGCTGACCACACTCCTTCACCCTCACCCTGTCCTGGGCACCCCCCCAGCTCTGTGATGTCCTCTCTTACTCCTAGAGCCGCCTCGGGGTCTGGCTTGGAGTAGATGCTAAGGGCAGGAAGCAGCATGCAGCTGGGAGGAATGGAGTCATGGATAAGTGGGTCAACACTGGGACAGTGGAGTGTGGTTCCTACTCCCAACAGACTGAAGCGTTGTCAAGATGGGGGTTCCTCTCCACCAGGAGCTCCTGCTCTTGAAAGGGAGACAGAGGTGCTGGAGTCAAGGGAAGGGGGGAGTCAGGAGTGTGCAGTAGAGAAAGCCGCTGCCTGAGAGAGGCTGGGTACATCTCCCTCAGTGCGGACCAAATACATCCCACCTCTCCACGTGAATCCTCTTGAGGTCTGAATTTAAATCTCCTGTAGAGTGTGTTTTCCTTATCCTTGCATGACCTTGGGCACATGACTTAATCTTCACACCCTCTGAGTTTCAGCGGAGGGAGAGTGACTGCTGGCTGGGAGCAAGCTGAGTGCCCAGAACTCATCCCTTCCCCTTTCCACCGACATCCCTTCAAAGGTCTGGCCCAGGGCCGTCTTCTCCACCCGACTGGGTATGACTACTTCTCGCTCCCACTGTCTCTCTCTGTGCAGAGCCTTTTGCTCCTTGTCAATTTCCACCTTGTATCATGACTAGTTGGATAAAAGACTGGTCATCTGGATGAGATTTTAAGCTTGTTAGGCTCAGGGACTGTGTCTACTTTATCTTGCCTTTGGAAAAACCAGATACAACTCCAGTCTGGCCCAAATTCCTGTTCTGAAATGGTTGTTTCAGGGAGGAATGGTGGGGGATCCAGCACCATATCAAACACCCACACAAATTAAATGGGCATGAAGTGTTTTTGAAGATGTTGATTTACACAGGCTAAAAAATATCACACACACTATACTTTCCTATAGTGGAGGGATCCCTTCTTTGTCCCTCCCTTACTTCTTTTCTCCTCCAACCTTCTTTCCTTCCTCCTTCTTCCCTTCCTCCTTCTTCCCTCCTCCTCCATTCATTCCCTCCTCCTCCCCATTCTCTTCTCCTTCTATCCTTGCCCCCTTCCCTTCTCTACCCCTCCTCCCCTGCTCTTTCTCGCTCTCTCCCTCCTCTCTCTCCCTCTTTCCAGGAAGACTCCAAGCATTAGGATCTGAGTTAGTGGGTGAATGGTAGTGCTGTTTCCCAAGATTAGGAAGACAGAGGAAGGACCAGGGGTGAAGATGCAGAATCAGGTTTCCTCAAATGCAATATCTGTTGGCATGTTACATTGAGGTGTCTATTGGAAACCAAGTAGTGACTGAATAAATGTGGCAATATAGAGAGAGCACATAGTAGGTATTCAATAAATGGTGGCTGTTTAAACAATCATGATTACATAACCATTCCAATGAGGTATGCGGATAATGGAAATAGTGCTGACCCTGGAAGATTTGGCTCCATGCTCCAGCTCGAGGACCTTCACTTTCTGAGTCCCTGCTTTCTCATCAGTAAAATGAGAATCCCAGTTGCTTTTCAGGGAAGAGCTGGGAGAACTACATCAAGTGAACTCAATTTGCAGAGCAGTCTGATCCTTGTAAATGAGCTGCAGTTCATTGAAGAAGCCAGGGGCTAATTGTCCCAAGAGGAAAGAACGCAGGGTTGCCAAGGGAAATGCCTCAGCCAGGGCTGAGGTTTTCCCTGGAAGCTTACCTGGAAAGACAGGTTTGCTTTAGCTCTGCCTTGGCTTTTATGAGAGCCCTTGAAGGCCGGCACTCTGAGAAAGAGCCAGCCTGTGAAACTCGGGACACCAACATTTTCCAGAGAAAGTTTTTGGGTCTTGGAATGGGCTGTGGGCATTTCTTTGAGCAGGACACAAAGATGCAACAGTTTGGACACTCAGGGGGCCCACAGTCTGCAAGTGCAGCCCGAACCCCCGAGAAACCACCAGGGATGATGTTAGGATTGTGTTCCTTTGGAACACAAACTCTTGACCTATTAAAAAGTTTAGTAGAAATGATGGATTATTAATCTAGCTCTTCCATTTGCTAAGTAAAGAGATTAATTTTTTTCTGGAAGGAACGGCAGCAGCCTGGAGGTCTCAAGCCACGCCAGTGGGCGCAGTGACGTACATGCCCATTGAGAAGCAGGTTCATCTGGTGAATTACCAGGTCCTGTTTCTGGGTTGTTTCTAGCCCCTTTAAAGACTGCAGTGGCTTACCTACCAGTGTAAGATCTTGTTGTTGTCGTTGTTGCTGCACCGACTCAAGCCCAGGGAAGTGTTATTAACACAAACCTATGGGAACAACGTCAATAAGAATAATAGCTATGTTTACCGAATGACCAGAATGCACGTACATTAGAAGCCTTGTCTTAATTATTTGTCACAGCGATTCTTTCTTTTTATTGCTTGTGAATAATGACCCCCAAATTTACTCCTTTTATTAGACCAGATTTTTGCAAAAAAAGACTGAGACATACTCTTGTATGTGATCCATTACATCTCTGTCCGGTGTCCCGCCCGTGGAAATGGGCTGCTCACAGCTCGAAGCGCACTGTCCCTTAAGGGACTGGAAGTGAAGCAGCAGAGGTGAGCTGCTTACGTAACATCAGCCCAGGGGGTTGCACAGGCTGCAGACTTAAAGGTCGGGAACGTGAGGACGGGTTTGGGAAAGAGGCTGTGAGTAAGTGAAGGTCGATAAAAGAGGTGGGTCC
>PITA01012367.1:0-62295 GCA_004023965.1 Spilogale gracilis | reverse complement strand
AGGACATAAGTGCGTCTTCCCTTCACTTAGGTTTGAACCTGAGTCCAACCAGCTTGTCCTCTTCTTGTAGAATCCTTCTCTAATCCCAAATTCCACGTCAGCCCCGAAGGAGTGATCACAGAAGGAGATCAGCTTCACATTAGGTGCACCATTCAAGTGACGCATCTCGTTCAAGCGTTTCCAGAAATCATAATCCAGAAGGACAAGGCAATTGTAGCATCCAAGTGCCATGGCAACGAGGCCACCTACTCTGTGATGGCCATGGTGGAGCACAACGGCAACTACACGTGCAAAGTGGAAGCCAGCCGGATATCCAAGGTCAGCAGCATCGTGGTCAACATAACAGGTAGGGCTGCTGCTGGAGGGTGTGGGAATATGGCGGGCCCGAGCAGCCACCATGCTGGAATCCAAAATGGTCAATGAGGGCCAATACTTGTGCTGCTGCTTGTCTAAATGATGTGCTCAGGTGGGGGTGTGGTGCTCAAGGGAGAAAGTCAGTGCAGAGCCAGTAAGCAGTTAGCTGTGGTAGTCGAGTATGCAAGCTCTGACATCAAATCCCAACACTGCCACTCACTACTTCGGCGAGCGGAGGCAAATTACCGAGGTGTTCCGTGGCACAACTCTATGAGATGGGGATAGTGACAGCACTTGACCTCTAGGGCTATAACAGTGACTAAGTGACATGACTTGCTATAAAGAACCTCAGAAGAAGGTTGTGAATGCAGAAGAAGTACCTGTGAATGTTAGCTAGTGTGCCTAGTATACCATGTTTATCTTTCCTCTGTGCCAAGTACTAGGCTAGATCCCAGACACAGGTTCTAGGACAGGGTCAGGAGTGAGAAAGCACTTTTGTTGAACAGAGTATGACTGGTTTAACTACATTTTCAGTTCATGCTCATAACAATGCTTTGGGATAGCTATGGTGATTCTGCATTTATGAATATGGAAGTTGAGTCTGAGATGTTAGGTCACTCACCCAGCAATCACAGGGTACTGGATGGCAGAACAAGAATCATCCCCAGGCCCATTTGACTTCCAAACCCATGCGCTTAAAAGTTTTATTGGACTCTTTTTCCCCTCTCCTGGATTTACTTCTCTCCATAGTACATATCGCAAAAGAAATATACTCTACCTCTTCCTGTTTATTGTATGTATCTAGGCACTAGAATACAAGCCGATGAGAACAGGGACATTACCTATTTTATTCAGTGTTATGTCTTTAACACCTAGAATAGTGCCTGGCACATACTAGGACTTCAATACATATTTGTTGGAGGAATGAATGAACATTGGATGACAGGGTTTCTGAGGGCAGAGAGAATCAGCGCTTCTTGATTGCTAAGTGAAAGTGTTCATTCGCTCCTTCATTTACTGAAAACCTAAGTGTCAAGCATTGAGTGTAGAGTCACAGGGACAATCCACAGTATCACAGGTAGGCTGTCAGCTTCCCAACTGAGTGGTTGGCATATGTGTTGGATCCTGCTGGTCTATAACATGTACTAGCAATTTATCGTTGATTATAACAAAAATCTTGATGGTACATGATGTTTTTTACTGGGAAGGCATATTATCTCATTAGAGAAAAGTATTCAATTCAACATACATTGAGTACCTTCTGTATGTTGGCTAACTTATTAGAGATAGACAGCTCTAAGGTCAGGCTTTGCCCTTGAGGTATTCGCAGACATAGATAGAGCATTCGAATGCAATGTCATGAAAAATTACAATAAAGTGATGGGAATACTGCTGTGAGAGCAACAGGGACTAAGTGGCAAATCAACTGACTCTTGCATCTGTTAGAGAAGCATCCCCACCCCTTGGACCAAGCAACTTTAGGAAAGAATAAAGCATCATCGGTCCCTAAGATACTACTGCTGTAGGTAATCACTTACACCCAGAAATCCGTATCATGTGGGTATGCACGTCATTCAGTAGATCAGTCTACCTGACCCAAGATAACTAAGTATTATGCTCATCCTGCCCTTCCCATCCCTTCAGCCTGAGCGCTCTGAGATCCCAAGCTCTGCCCTTTCCACATGGAGCTAACTGAGTCATACCAGGGCTGGCAGGCAAGCATCCTCATGTTCAAGCTCTTACTAGGCCTTTGGAAATGTCTCCAGGACCACTTATACATCTGTTTATCCACACTTCTGTTACTACTGAGCCTCACTGTCAATGGCTTTGTATAATGACATGGGCAGCTCACAATAATTTTATGAAGATAAAAGTCATTGAATTAGTCATTTGTCTTTGGATAGAAAAGACAACTTTACCTCCTGCACCCCTGTAACTGTCCACCTTTTCAGATCCAATCTGCCACCAGGTGTTGTCAGGTCTCTCAATTCTGTCCTGTCTTCCTATCTCTGTAATTATATCCTCACACTTGCCCTCACACCAAGATTATCTCTGCAGGGGTGTCCTGGACCATCTCTGTTCCCAGTTCATTCTTCAACCAGCTGTAGGAGAAACACTTCTAATATGGCCCCTATTTGACATCACTATTCATGGACTTAAACTCCTAAATGGTCATGATCCTTCACTTTGATCCCATCCCCTTCCCAACATCCCTCCCACTCTGTCTACCCTTTCCCCTTGGCTCCTGAAAAACTTCTGTTGTCCTTAAAGACCAAGTCCCAGATCTCCTTTGAGGCTCCCCCACGAGAGTCCCACGGTTGCACGCTAGTTTCCACCACACTCTGTTCCTGTCTTTAAGTCAGCAGTCTCTGCAAAGATCTAGCATCTGCTACCACCACTCTGTGTAAGCTCTTGAAAGACCAAGTTTGGGGCTCAATTCACCTCACATCATTGATACTCATAACAGAGACTGACGCACTGTAGGGACTCAATAAATATTCATTCAATGAGCAAATAAAAGACTAATCCTTACTCGTCCACATGATGGTCCTGCCTATCTGTTACATTACGTCCTTTACAAATGGACTATTGTTCCCTAACATTTCATTCCTAACTCTAAACCATTTTGCACCTACTCCTGCAGATGGTCTCTACTTTGCACATTTTTGTTTACATATTTTATTTTATTAAGATTTTATTTATTTATTTGACAGAGAGAAACACAGCTAGAGAGGGAACACAAGCAGGGGGAGTGAGAGGGGGAGAAGCAAGCTTCCTGCTGAGCAGGGAGGCCAATGCAGGACTTGATCCCAAGACTCTGGGATCATGACCTGAACCGAAGGCAGACGCTTAACAACTGAGCCATCCAGGCGCCCTTGTTTTTTTTTTTTTTTTAAAACAGGGAGTTATTTCTTTGGGATTCTTGCTAAGTCATTTTTCACATTTTTTTATATCCACCCAATGAGATTATAAGGCATTTTAGGATGTCAGTTTCTTTGTTTCCTTTTTCCCATTTCTAACCTAGAGCTTTTGGTGGTGCTCTGAAAAAAAGATAAGTCAATGCTTAAATGGAAGGAAGGATATAATGTGTCTTGATAAAATATAGATTAATTATTAGGCTACCACCTTCCTTGAAGTTTTACTTGATTTTATTGAGAAATATAGGAAGGCATTGGGGACTGATTATTATGGAAATGATTTCTATACTATGTAACATCGATGATAATGACAGCATTCATTTGTACCCCCAAACCTGTATGGCAGGTAAATTTAGAATCAAAGGTGGAATTTGATTCTCTGACTCCTGGTTGCATTCTCAAACCTCTAGTCTAAGAAGCTTTCCTAAGAGGAACTTTGGGTCTCTGTTCCTTTCTCAATATGCAGATGGTCTCAAAAATTACTGACTCCTGGGACACCTAGGTGGTTCAGTTGGTTGAGTGTCTGCCTTCTTTTCTGGTTGTGATATCAGGATCCTGGGATTGAGCCCCATGGGCTCCCTGCTCAACAGGGAGTCTGTTTCTCACTCTGTGCTCCCCTTCCTCCTGCTCATGCTCCCTTGCTTATGTGCTCTTTCAAATAAATAAGTAAAATATATATATATATTTTTAAAGATTTTATTTATTTGACAGTGAGAAACACAGCAAGAGAGGGAACACAACCAGGGGAGTGAGAGAGGGAGAAGCAGGCTTCCCGCCGAGCAGGGAGCCCGATGTGGGGCTCGATCCCCGGTCTTCGGGATCATGACCTGAGCCGAAGGCAGTTGCTTAACCAACTGAGCCACCCAGGCGCCCCAATAAATAAAACCTTTAAAAAAATTACTGATTCCTTCTTCCTTGTACATCAAAGTCCATAATCTTAAAGCAAGAGTGCACTTGCTCACATGAGGGACAAAGTCTTCACGGCAGCTAAGTAGTTAATTAGTAATTTTCCAGTATCTGAAAATAAAACATATTCTGTAACTACAAGATCTTGATATATTCCAGGGATACTTAAAAAAGGAGATGCCCAGACTTCTTAAAAGTCAACCTCTGTCTTTTTTTTTTTTTTTTAAGATTTTATTTATTTATTTGACAGAGCAAGAGGTCACAAGTAGGCAGAGATGCAGGCAGAGAGAGGAGGAAGCAGGCTCCCTGCCTAACAGAGAGCCCGATGCAGGCCTCGATCCCAGGACCCTGAGATCATGACCTGAGCCGAAGGCAGAGGCTTTAACCCACTGAGCCACCCAGGCGCCCAAAGTCAACCTCTGTGTTTACAGCTGTTGACATTCAACCTGAATTACGATACTGGTAACTCCTGAAAGTGGCACAGAATGTTCTAGCTTACAAAGTACTCAACCTCAGGAGGCTTCAGGTGTCATCTTATCTTTCTCTGTGGGAAGTGGGGGAAGTGCGGGAGGGATGGTGGCCAGCTGCCACTTCCCCCCCAACCTCACGCTCTCACTCTGCTTCAAGCCTGTACTGCATCCCTCCTGCTTCTGGTCTGGGCCCCTTCAACTCCATCCCTTCTCCTTCCAGGAATCGCCCTCTAACACACGGCTGATGCCATTCCCCTGACCGAAACTCTCCATGGTTCCCACTGTGCCTAGGATACACTTCACACTTCTTTAGGTGGTTCCCAAGTTCCTTCAAGATCTATCGGTCTTTCTCTGGCAGCTTTTGCTCCCACTGTGTTCCAGAAGGCCTGGGGCTCCGTCCTGCCAGGCCTGTATCTCTGCTTCTAACACTCCCTGTTTGCCTGGATAGCTTCCTGCGAGCTAATTTTCTTTCCCGACTCTCTCTTTTCCCTCTCTGTAAAGGGGCTGTGCGAGTGGCGCCCAGAAATATCTCACCCCCTCCCACTCACTGGTCTTTCAGAGCTATTTTCCAAGCCGAAGCTGGAATCTTCGGCCACCCGTCTGGATCAGGGAGAAAGCCTGGCCCTGTGGTGCTCCATTCCGGGGGCGCCTCCTGCCAACTTCACCATCCAGAAGGAAAACACGACTGTGTCAGAGTCTCAAAATTTCACCAGGATCGCCTCAGCGAAAGACAGTGGGACGTATACCTGCAACGCAAGCGTGGGCAAGGTGGTCAAGAGGAGCGGCAGAGTCCAGATAACCGTGTGCGGTGGGTGCACTCTCACTCGCTCAGAGAGGCCGGGGGTGGGATGAGACAGGCAGTTTGTCACCCGGCTGTCACCCTCTCCGGGCTGAAGGCTGATCGGCCTGAGGCAGGGGAAGAACTTGGGAGAAAGAAAGAGCAGTGAAATCAAGAGACCCAACAAGTGGGTATTCCCGCGTGGAGCACAGGGAGGAGGCAATACAAGGAAAGCATAGGCAAGAGTCAAGTTCATGGCTTTATTGTGACTGCATGTTGATGACGGGCTGAGCTGGCAAGATTCTGGCTGCTGGAACAGGCTCCCACTCAAAAGGTCAGCAAGGAAACACTCCTTATTCAACACCAAGCTTTAGGATCTAAGTTCCTGTTTTTGTGTCCATATCCTGGCTTACCAGCAAGCCTCGGTCTTCTGGTGGGCAGAATGTAGGCACTGGGGCCACTTAAAGCTGTGCTTCCCAGAGATGACTGTGCCTGCAAAACCTGCTGGAATCCAGGTGGAGATGGAGCCGGATTCCACATCTCTGACCAGTGCCTGCCTTGGGAATGCTGGACCTGGGCCACCTTGGAGCAGAGGTCTAAGTGAATGTGGAACCCTGGTCATGACTCAGTCACTGTCTTTCAGTTTAACTTGTGGCTGTGGGTTGTGCAGCCAAGATTTTAGTCTCTGCTCAACCAGGGCCGTATTCTCTTGTCAACTCTCTCATCATGGAACTCCAAGGAAATAATGTAAGAGACGATGGCGGGCCATTTCATTTTATAAGCTTTATAAGTAAGTGAACTTCTAAATAAGGACCTAGTAGAATTCTTGCTTCTCGAGGCACGCAGTGTACTCTCAAGAGAGGCTGAGGCACTGAGGATTTGTTTTCAAATCGAATCCATTTGGGTACTCGTTATATTTCTTACTTCCTGTATCTTTTCCCGACACAACAGCCACATACAGATGTGTGAGCTTGTGTAGGTGCCATATATGAACATATAAACATGTATTTAGGGGGATGTAATGTTTTTCTTAAATTTGTCTCACCCTCCCTTTTTTTGTTTATAACATTCACTTCTCCTCTCCCTCGCCAGCCCCCTTACACACACACACACACACACACACACACACACACACACACACACACACTCTACATATCCATCATAAACTAGTCCTGTGAAGGTAGACAAGACAGGCAGGTAATTACGGTAATGCCAGAGAAGGAAAGAGCAGAGTTTGGAGAAGGACCCTCTTGGGTTGGATGTTTTGTCTCTGCCTTCAGTGTTGTTCAAATTGCTTTTCTGTCATTCTAGAAATGCTGTCCAAGCCCAGGATTTTTCATGACTCCAGCACCGAGGTGATAAAAGGACAGACCATCACAGTTAGTTGCCAATCCATAAATGGAACTGCGCCTATTTCTTATCACCTTTTTAAAGCAAGTCACATTTTGGAGAGCCGTGACATGAACTCAAATGAGCCTGCGGTATTCAAAGACAACCCCATGACAGACGTAGAATACTGGTGTATGGTGGATAATTGTCATTCCCATACTGAAATGGCCAGTGAAATTCTGTGGGTCAAAGTGATAGGTGAGTTGCTGTGGTGTGGGAAGAAATCTTGTGGTTTTGGGGCTTTACTTCACATTTTCAAAGGTTTGGGGTTGCCCAGGGGTTGTATGCACTAGTGGACTGTACTTAGGCAAAGGCCAGAAACCTGCCATGTGGCAAAATGGGACAAGGTCCAGGTAAATGGGGCCAGAAGATAGCTGGTGGCTCTTGGTGTGGTCAGTGACATCTCTTGGCAGAAACCTTCATTGAACTGCTAAAAAATCAGAGCAAAGTGTCCCAATGTCAGGAAGTACTGAAGTTGTGGTTTGGGGCTCCCTTAACATGTGTTCCTTTTTAGAGGAACTGACAGCCATCTCTGAGAATTGTAGACCAGAGTTCTTCTCCACTGTTGACCCTTGAGGAGGCAGATTCCATCATGTGTAGCCATCAGAGCTGGATGCTATAGTCTCATGGGACTGGTGCGGCCATGCTCAGGAGAAACAGACCATTGTGCTGGGGTGGATATTTTCCTTTGATCCTCTGTCTTGTGCCTCTCAGAAGGCTTCAGGAGCACCATTGTTGGCATCTCTGAGATATTCCTTTTCCTTTGGTAAAAAGCTTAATATGCTTCTACTTCTTCCTCTGCCTTCTTGTTTAATAACTGCCTATCTGTGGGTACCACTGTGGACCTCTGAAGTAGGATAGAGATTCCTGCTTCTATTAGTGTATGGTCCAAAAGGAGCCTACTTTTCAAATTAATATCAATATATATAAAGCATCTAATGCTATAGGGCAAAACATATTCTTTTCAAATTAATATCAATATATATAAAGCATCTAATGCTATAGGGCAAAACATAGTCTTTGGTTCCAATGACATAGTAGGAAACACAGGATGTCCTGATTAAATAATGGAGAAATATTTTAGTATATTTGAATGGCAGTGCAAGTAAGCATAGAAAAAAATTCTGCTAGGGAACCCATTATTCATAGTCACATGAACTATCCTCACAACAATGTTGATAGGAATTCAGGGCATGAAATATATCATCTAGCTTGAGTCCAAAGAGCTGGGTTGGGAGCCATGTCTTCCAATGAAAAAAAAAAAAAAAGAAATGGCCAGTGAGTTAAATACATAAGCAAAATGTCTCCATGGATCAGTTCAAAAGACTGAGTAGGTCAGATGGCTGGAAACAAAAGATTGGGACTGGAAAATCATTGGATATAAACTGAAAAAGTGACTGAGCTCAACAGTGAAGGGTGTCGAATGCCAGTCTTCGGAGTTGGGGATTTGTCTGTGTGCGATAAGAACCAGAAGACGAAAGGAGATCATGAGGAGGATGGAGCTTGGGGGGAGAATAACCGGGACCCTCTATCAATTAGAATTGAAGGCCTCAGACCTCACAATACCTTAAGAACTCAATGCAGAGGCCTATGTGAATTTTTTAAATTGGTTTAAATTTGGTCAATATTAGTGGCTGGGCTGACATTTACTGAGCCTTGACCATGTGGGCACCCCAGTGTGAAGTAGTCTAGGCAATTATCCCCATTAATACTTACACTAGCCTTGTCAGACCCATGAAAATACTACCCTTATTTTATGATGATGCAGCAAAGACTGAAGATGAACAGCTGGAGGTCAATGGCCCCTGAAGCTGGCTTGACACCATCCCACTGTGCTTCAGTAGGAGAGAGGCTGTCAAATCAGGCTGTACCCTCTAGGACTCTGCCCCTGTGGTTGAACTTCACCCTCCTATCTCGGGCCTGGTGCTCCCTTTTGTGGGACCAGCATCTCTGTGGCCTGGCCATCCACTGCACTCTCAAGGAGGTGACTCATAAGTCAGATGCCAGGGGCACCTGAGTGGCTCAGTGGGTTGAGCATCCAACTCTTGCTTCGGCTCAGGTCATTATCTCAGGGTCGTGAGATGGAGCCCCAGTCTCTCCCTCTCTCTCTGCTCCTCCACCTGCTCTCTCTCTCTCTCTAAAGTCAATGAATGAATAAAAAATAAGTCAGATGCCAGTCTGCTGACCAGTCCATTCTCACAGTAATATGAAGGTCGACTTGGGAAGACAGCTGAGGTTCAGAATTTTGGTAATTAAACTTGGAAAAGGCATATGGGAGAAAATTGAGTTCTGCTTGGATCTTCTGGGAATGCCAGGGTAGCAGGGATTTCTGGAAGATATGCCCAGGTCAAAGTCAAGACCTGGAATTCAGGGGACTAATCAGACTAGAGCTATCTGTTTCAGCATTAAATGTGTTAAATGTGTTAAATGTGTTAAACACAGCATTATGTGTTAAATGCATAAACAGAAGCTATGATGTGGGTGAAATCACCAAAGAGGAGAACAGAGATGGAAAGCTGAGGACTGAATTTTGCAGAAATTCCATATTTGAGGGGTAAAAGGAAGAAAAACTAGCAAATAAAGAGGGAGTGACAGGTGAGGGGGTTGGAGAATCTGGGCTGGAAAGCATCAGAGAAGCTACAGAGGAAGTCACACTGGTTTGGGAAGGCTATCGATGGGAAGACTGGAAGGATGCCTATTAAGGACTGTAAATAATCTACTAGGGACTCAGGGATGGGATAGTCAGGCAACTGGGTGGCCTTTGGCATTTCTTCAAAACTAGAGATGGATAGCAGTTTCCAAAGGAGAGGGTTGGAAGTCAAGTGATGGGAAATGAAGATGTGAGAGCGGTTGGTTTAGAACATTCATAAAGGAAAACATAAAGGAAAATAGCTAAAGATAGTGGGTCAAGGTTGCTCATAAGATCTGGAAGTGCCATACATCTTTGTAAGCACAGGGAGGGAAATCACACACACACACACACACACACACAACAGGGCACAGAGATGAATTGTAGCATCAGGCTGAGTGGTAATACTGGAAGTGCTAAGGGAAGGGAGGTATCCCAGGAGGCATCAGTTGCTGCTCTTCTGGGCTAAGGAGAGGAGGGGAAATGTGAAGGACGTGGGAGGGGGTGGTGAATTGAGTAAAGGGCACACACAGTCCCAGTCTCTGTCACAGTGCAGCAGGAGGCTGGCCTTGAGCAATGTAGTGTCCCATTCCATCTCTTGCACCTCCCCCTTTTCTCAGTCCTGTCCCTTTCACTGCCTTTCAGTTCCAGTGGATGAGGTCAAGCTCTCTATCCTGCTGAATGAGGATGTGGAGTCTGGGAAGGCCGTTGTGCTTCGGTGCTCCGTGAATGACGCATCTGGCCCAATCACCTTCAGGTTTTACAGAGAAAAAGAGACCAGTCCCTTTTACCAAGTCACTTCAAATGACACCCAGGCCATTTGGCACAAGCCAAAGGCTAGTAAGGAACACGAAGGACAGTATTACTGCACAGCCTTCAACAGAGCCAACCGTGTTAAAAGCAGTCCCCAAAGCAACATACTGACAGTCAGAGGTGAGTCGGGGGTCTCAAACAGTGGGATCTAGTATGGCTTCCAAGGGCAAGGCCAAGACCTCATCTCTTGTAAGAGGAAGTGGGCAGCTGTTTAGTTTATTTCACTGAGGGTTAAGAGACCAATGTCCTCCAGGCTCTTTTGTTGCAAATGATAGACATGCACCCCAATTAAACATAAAAGAGAAATTGGTTATTATAAAAAGCTAGAAATTTTTCCCATAGTCGTAATTCCCAATTCTTGGTCAAGAGATACCATTTGGCCCATCTTGGGTCAAATGTCCACTCATGGACTACCTATGGCCAAGGGGATTGGGTCATGAAGAAGCGACATAGTTAGGGGAGCCCACACAAATGGGTAGAAGAGGCTTCCTAGTGAAGGAAAAGGGCTGAATAGACCCCAAAAAGCAGTCTATTTTAGTCCAATGGTCCTTTAAGCTAACTCTATAGCAAACAAACAAAGAAACAAACAAAAAACACACAAGAACATTTCTGCACCAGCTATGAACAGTTTCCTTCAGAAGTGGATGCTCATGTAAGATGCTGGTTACAAGGACTATAAAAATTAGTCTTATTTGTTGCTTAAACCTGGTATTATTTCTTGCTGACAGAGGAAAAACCTGTGTGTGTGTGTGTGTGTGTGTGTGTGTGTGTGTGTGTGTGTGTGTGTTTATTTTTTTCCTTTGTTTCCAGTCTTTCTTGCCCCATGGATAAAAGGACTTATTGCGGTATTTGTCATTGGAGTGATAATTGCCATCTTGGTGCTTGGGGCCAGATGTTATTTTCTGAAGAAAGCCAAGGGTAAGTACAGTTCTTTCATTCCATTCTGGTAGGTTGCTCTGTCCAGGAAACTGGCCAAGGACATGAGACACTTGTTTCATGGAGGGCTGGTGCTCTGCCCCACTGGGAACCAGGGAGATATAGCTGATGACAATTGTTTTTCTCCTTTGGGGTGTCACCTTGATAACCAGAGATTTTGGCTTTTATGGCCCCTTGGATTTAGTTAGGCGCAAATGAAAGAAATTGCCTTCCTAGTTGGAAAACCCCAAAAAGATGTGTCTAGAGGGTGGCGGGGAGGTCGCATCTACATGTAGTCAGAAGATGCTGTTTTGTGGGCTTGGCCACAGCTAGTCCTGCGGTTGGTAGAGTGCTATGGAGACTCGCCTAGCCCCCCATCTACTGCATGCCTCAAGCTGATCTGCCATTTGTGCCATGATTTCTGCCCTGTGCTTGAGGTTAACCACACATGGAAGGGAAGCCAGGATCACCCACTGACATTCAGAAATCAGAGTCAGCTAGCATGAACTTTAGGAAAAAGGCACAGTCCCACCAGAGTCTGCAAACGTTTTTGTAGAGTAGGGCAGTTTCTTTTGGAGCCCCGGTGTTGCTACCTGAGATGGGTGGGGGCAGATGGGGTGTGGAGGGGCCCTGGGCTTTTTCTAGAACAAGAAAGCTGCAAACCTTTTGGGAAGACAGGCTCTGAGCCAGCCCCTTGCTAAGGTCTCATGCCAGCTTGGAATTAAGAGTGTAAGAACTGATGTAGCCTTTACTTCTTGGAATCAGCTTGAATCAAAGAGATAGCTGCCTGTTTACCTGGCTTACCTTGTTCCTCTCCTGTTGACTTCATCCCATCATATTCCACTAAGGGAAATTGCTCCTGGCTAGAACAGTCAAAATGTCCAGACTTCTGGAGGAAATGATGTGAAACCTCTCGGTATAAGACCAAGAGAAGACCTACTTTGTTTATTTGTTTGTTTGTTTTTTCCCTCTTTTTTTAAAGCAGGAATATATTTGGCTTTATTTTCTCTTTTTATGGGTATTCAATCTTCAAGAAAGTTAAATATGGCTGAGATGAGTCGTTCCTCTCCAGTGCAAATGTGCATACTTTATATTAACTTTGGATTTTCTCTTTCTCCTTTAAAGCCAAGCAGACACCAGTGGAGATGTCCAGGTCAGTGTGTGTATTTGGGAGGGAGGTGGCTGCTCTGTAGACATGCATCAACTATAGGAAAATTCTGGGCTTTTTTTTTTTGTTTTTTTGTTTTTTTTTTTTAGATTTTTTAAAATTTATTTGAGAGAGAGAGAGCACGCGCATGAGAGGGGTGAAGGTCAGATGGAGAAGCAGACTCCATGCAGAGCTGGGAGCCCGATGAGGGACTTGATCCCAGGACTCCAGGATCATGACCTGAACTAGAGGCAGTGGCTTAATCGACCGAGCCACCCAGGCGCCCAGAAAATTCTGGTCATTAGAGAGTTTTCAGTGTCTCTTGGAAAATCCAGAAAAATAAGGGTCTTGGGCATGAGCAGTATAGGGATGTGTGTGCATGTGCATGCGTGCGGGTGTCTTTGGCTCAGAAGATTGCCAACTATCCTTGCATGGGAAAGAACGGCTTTATTCTGAGGTCATGTCCTCCTATACTGTTCCTTGTGAGATCCTCTTTTCCGTATGAAATTATACTGGTAGTAAGCGGAATTTTTAAAATTTTCTTAGTTGGCAAAATAGAGAGTTGGCCTAAAAAAAGGGGGGGTAATATTTTTACTGTTCTTGAAATCCAAAAGTATGGAAAGCATAGCTCGGTTCTGGAGAAGAACGGTAGCACAGGATGAACAATTCAGAGGGGTAGGAGTCATCTTGGCCCTGACACCTTTTGTGTTTCCTTTTTTTTTTTTTTTTTACAAATGCCAAATATCCAATTTTTATTTCTCAATAAAATACATTAGAAAAGCTTCACATATTATGTATAAATTAAAATGAATTATGCAGATTCCCAAGCAAAATATTAAAAAGTGTCATTTCTAATTTGATGCTAATATTGACATGTATGAGAAATTGTGTGAGAGCAAACACTTGATCAACAACAATGATGTCATACATACTACTTAAGGCAAAATATTTTGTATTTATAGTAAATATAACATACAATAATATTCAGTTTGGCAGACATAGTCTTCATCTGAAAATATTTCTATGCATACCGGAATACATTCCTAAAAGGCAATTTATATGTAAGTGAAAGCAACAAGGATATATGTGTGTATATATTTGATTAATACAGGATAATTTTGGTATATCAAATATTTATGAGATGATAGGCTATTTGATGAATGGAATGATAGAATAATCAAGCAATTCTGGAACTATAAAGACTGTCCAAGGGAGGACAAGAAAACGTTACTTCTTCAGAGCTTGTTACAGTAAGGGAGGGCCCTCACACTTATTTCAACAGCAAAGAGTTCTTGTCAACCTTTTGGAAAAAATGTTAGTTTTCCACAAGAGAGAGTAAAGTTTTCCTCACTTCAGAAGACTCCTGGTTTTCTCATGATCTTTCCTTGATTGTTTTCGTAGTTTGAAGTTAGAGCCAAAAAGTCATATTCTTTCTTTCCTTTTGCAATTTCATTTCAAGGCCAGCAGCGCCCCTTCTGGACTCCAGCAATGAGAAGATGTCGTCAGATCCCAACACCGAAGCCAACAAACATTATGGTAGAGTCATGGTTTTCTGCTAAGTGTTTTCCCCAGCTGGCTACGCACTCCTCACCCCTCTTAGAAGCATACTCTATGGGTGATAGGATTCAAGTTGGAAGGGAAGCCCTGTCCTCAAGCAGGGGCACTTCATCTAACCAGTTGTGGAAGGGCGAGCTGACAAGCAAAACAAAATTTTAGGAAGAAAGGCAGAACATTTTACCCTAATCTCACCACCTGCTAAACATGCCGGGGAAGGGAAAGTGGAGAATGATTGCAAAACTGTGGATACCCATCCTGGGTTATCATGTGAAACTTTGAACATGGCCCAGGTACAATCATTATCCTCTTGTTAGAGAGAGAGCCAGAGACCAGTTGTCCAATGAAGGCATTGGTGAAAGATCTTAGGTGGAATTATTCATTACAAGCAGGAGACAGATTCCGTTCAGCTTTTGCCACAACTTATTTCAATAGTTATCTGTTAGTAGAGGCACTGGAAAGAAAAAAGTGGTACAAGCAAGACTGGGGATAAGTCTTAGTGCAAGCTTGGAAGTCTCCTCAGTAGGGTGGGTAGCCAATGCCCCGAGTTCTTGATCCCATCAGGTCTAGGAGAAAATTCCCAGCCGTGGGGATAATTTTATTACATGCAGCAGTCCTTTCCCAGACTGGGTTGGGGGCAGTTTTCTTTATCAGCGGTCTGGGAAGAGAATGCTGATTTTTTTTTCTAATTGTGTACATGTTCCACAAAATGAGAATTTGAGGATATGCCTCTTGCAGGGAGTACTTGTGAAATACATTTGAAGAATTGGGCAATTCTTATAATTACCAAATCGTCAGCCTTTTGAAAGTGAATAAAGTAGCACCTGGCTGGCTCAGTTAGCAGAGCATGAGATTCAGTCTCTGGGTGGTGAGTTCAAGCCCCACACAGGGCACGGAGCCTACTTAACAAATGAACATATAAACAAACAATATATAATAAACGTATAGATAGAAGAACCTGGGAGTTCCTGAAGTCCATCAAATAGAACAGAGAAACTAAAGAAAACACACAATATGGTACAATCCTTACTAAAAAGTGAATAAAATATTTATAGTAACAAAAGTAAAGGACCAATAAAGAAAGCAGGGCAAGTGTATAATGTAAGAAACTATTCAGAAATGTTTGGTGACTATTTAGCAAAAAGTAATCCGGTGTTACAGAGGAAATACTTTTTTGTGGTATAAGGGGGGTTCTTTTGGTTATTTGTATTACATGTAAATATATAGACAGTTTAAATTGAATGCTAATATGGACTTACATTAAAATAGGAATTCCCTCCACATTTCCAAAATGCAAGAAATACTCGAATTATATTGTCTCTTTGTGAATTATTTCACTTTATAAAATACTTCAGTAATCACTGTAAGCTATTAAACTTAAATGCATATTGGAAAAATTATGTGTTCTTTAGAAGTATTTATATTATTTATAATCCATAGAATTATTCTTATTTTTTATAGATTTTATTTATTTATTTGACAGAGAGAAACACAGCTAGAGAAGGAACACAAACAGGGAGAGTGAGAGAGGGAGAAGCAGGCTTCATCCTGAGCAGGGAGACCGATGTGGGGCTCAATCCCAGGACCCTGGGATCATGACCTGAGCTGAAGGCAGGCGCTTAATGACTGAGCCACCCAGGTGCCCCTCCATAGAATTATTTTTAATAAAGAACAACTTGATGAAAAAAAAAAAGTTAAGAAGTTCTTTTTGCTCACTGAGGTGGCAACCTGGAGGTACCATGATTTTTTTAGACCATAGTCTTCTGCATCCAGCTCTCTGGTTGGAGATGATTAGTTTGCTAGTGTTCTTCATGTTTCTGGGTACGGGTCTGTCGTTTTAGAAATAAGCTTAATTTCTAATAAGCTTGCTCAAAGTGAACAATTCTGAATCTTGAACAATTCATAAGCAGAAATATCCCTCCTGTGTAATGGTGGGCATCACTGGTGTTAGAAAGCAACCACCCAGGGGTTGGATGGGGCCATGGGGGGGGGGGGGCAAGAGGGAATCTAGAATCTTCTACACTGCTGGTGGCCCACTACACTGAAGAGGTTAGACTTGACTCTGTGTGTTAGTGACACTGAGTTTTTTTCAAGTTACATAGGAAACTAGGATTTCTGTTGCCACTCATCCTCTTTGTTATTTTTCCATTAGGTTACAATGAAGATGTTGGAAACCATGCAATGAAACCAGTAAATGAAAATAAAGGTAATTCTCAAATTAAGTTTTTATTGTTGTTGTTAAAAACATTTATAGAAAAAAAGACCCCTAGGAAAGAACTAAAACTGTTAAGACTTGGGGATATTGTACCTTCCTCTCCTTGCTCCGAGGGACCCTGTCCCTGCTGCTTTGTAATATGGAGTTGGCTGGTCACTTGCTCCAAAGACGCTATCTTTATTAGATTAGGTTATTAGAAAGTAACCGAAGAGCCCCTGGGTGGCTCAGATGGTTGAGTGTCCAACTCTTAGTTTCAGTTCAGGTTACGATCTCAGGATTGTGAGAATTGAGTCTCATGTCGGGCTCCGTGCTCAGCATGGAGTCTGGTTGAGATTCTCTCCATCTATGTCCCTCCACCCCAACTCTCTCTCTCTCTGTCTAAAATAATTTTTTAAAAAATCTCTTTGAAAAAAAAGCAACCTAAATTCCCATAAGAAAGAGCTGGGCTATACCTGACAGGGAACTGGGTACTGTAGGAGGATGGCCTTTCTCTTGAAGAGTAGAGGTGGGGTGTTTTCTAAAATAGCATTGCGGTAAACCAACAGGTTGTACCCCTTACATTTGCACAAGGTTACATGTCATTTATGCCTCAGTAAGGCTAGAAGGAAAGTATTAAGGGTCTGGGATAAGGAGAAGGACACAGGCACTTCAGGGATGATAAAACTGTGCTTTCTCTTAAAAAGGGCAAAGGGTACCCTGTAATTTATTATTATTATTTGTATTTTATACATAACTTACACATATTCTTTGATACTTATGTATTTAATAAAAATAAAACATACACTATAAAAATATAAAATATCATTGCTGCTAAGTTTTTAAAAGATTTATTTATTTATTTGACAGAGAGATTGAGATCACAAGTAGGCAGAGAGGCAGGTAGAGAGAGAGGAGGAAACAGGCTCCCTGCTGAGCAGAGAGCCCGATGCGGGACTCGATCCCAGGACCCTGAGATCATGACCTGAGCCGAAGGCAGAGGCTTTAACCCTCTGAGCCACCCGGGCACCCTAATTTTTAAAGACAACAATATATTCCTTGCTATGACTTTAAAGCTCAGAAGGATGGGGCTAACTCATTTTGCAAAATTCCCTTCCCCTCCGGGCTGCTGTCATGGGAGCTAAAGATCTAAAGTAAACACCGCTGTCCTTGCTCACACATCAGTTTTTGGTGCTGGTGAGAAAGACGGACTCTGAGACTTCAAAAATAAAACAATACGGTGACTTTGAGTTGAAAACCAACTGCTTTATGAGATTTCACCCTAGCGGCCCGACTGCTTTCATCAACTTGTTTTTCGATGCCTATACCTTATAGTCTCAGAACATTTTTAGGCTGGGGAAACCTGTTCTCCATTTCCTGAGATTCTTTCCATCTTGGAGATAGATTTCTTTGCTTGTGGCTGTGGAATAGGCTTCCAGAGCTAACTGCCGTGGCTGATTCTGAGCTTTTATAAATCTTTCCCCTGTAGAAACAAGGGGGACTGGGCAGGAGGGTCCCCCCAGATCCTGGGGAGAGCGGGACTCATCACAGTCTTCCCCAGCCTGAGGTGTCTCTCTCACTTGGAATGGCATTCAGCCTGTATCTGGCTTGCTCCTCGAAATAGGGACTCCCTTAGTCATTTGAGTGGAAATCTCTAATGCAGGCAGAGGCCCCCCAAAGGAGGTTTTGTCTAACTGCGGGGTGCTGTGGTTCTTTTGAGCAGAGCCTCTGACCTTGGATGTAGAGTACACAGAAGTGGAGGTGACCTCGCCCGAGTCTTACCAAGGTAAACACCATTACCGGAGGGATCCCCCACGCTTTGTTCTCTGCTTGAGTGTGGACACCAGGGGAGGTGTGCTGTGACCCAAGGACAAGGGTCCCTTCGGTCGGCCGGACCTGCTGGGCAGGCCTATGGCAGGAGCAGGGACCCCTGCCTTGGCTTTTGAGGCATTACATTTCATTCTTATTTATCTTACTAATAATAATGAGTAGGTTTTCCTGAGCAATTACTAAGTGCTAAGAAGTGTGTTTGTTGAGAGACTTCTCGAGGGCCGCCTCACTGCTGGGAGTTCGGGCTTTCTTCTAGAGCTACGTTCCTTCCCCACACTTAGCATCTTCCTTAAAGAGTTGCTTGCACACTGAGCCTGGGGAAATGAAACACGTGTTTAAAGGTACGTGGCTTGGCTCTTTAAAGGGACTCTTGGGGAAGTGCTTCTGAAAACAGAGCCCCCTTCTGTGTAAACAGTGGCACTAGCTTCCCATTTCAGGTTTCGTTTTTCTGTGTGTGGTTTTGAGGGGCACGCTAGCCTGGAGGTCCCCAGCTCTGGTGCTCCGATGGGGACACAGCCTCAGAGCGGGCTGCTCCACAGTGAACCCCAGAACATCAGTTCCAGTTGCTTTTGGCCCCACAAAAGAACATGCATCTCCTCCTGGCCCTCCTTAACCCAGAGCCTTCTTGCTCCGCTGGGAGGCTCTTAGGGCGACAGGCAAACATCCCCCTTCCCACCGAGGTCAAGGGCTGCTGTTGTGGCCACTCGGCCTGGCAAGCTGGGGGCCCTTTCCAGAGCGGCCGTGATAGCATTAGCCAGAGTCACAGTGCAGTGCAGTCCCTCTGTCCCCTCTGGCTCCATGAGTTGGGAGGGGTTTTGGGTTCCTTCTTTCTTCTTGTGTAGGTTCTGGGTACCACGTCAGCGGGTATGTGCACGGAATCTTCTAGGCTGTGTGCCGCCCCGTAGGGCACCATTCCCACACTCCGCAATCAGAATGGCCCCTAGAGTTGATGCTGCCCCACCTGCATGACTTCCCTGGGTACTCCCACTTCCAAGACTGGACTGGACCTGGGAAGGGTGGGGGCCGTGGTGGGCCTGGAGTTCTCTTCCTCTTTATTTCATTGTAAAGAGGTTTGCTTGTTAACAAAGTAAGCGTCCTTGGTAGGTCAGCCCCTGTGCAAGTAGCAAAGGTACATATATGCCCCTCTCCCTCCCCCTGCCCCCCGCCTGCCCGTGGAGGTAGAGCCTAGGAAGGAGCCAGGAAAACAAAGAACCGAAGAATATATAACAGTGTCAGGTAATGGTTAGTGCTGAGAAGGAAAGGCAGCAATGAGAAGGCATGAAAGGTGGGTTGGGGCTAGCATTGAAGCTGGGCCCTGAAGGACACAAGAAGGTGGCCCCAGCAAGAGGAGAGAGGGCTGGGAGGACCCAGGAAATGGCAGGACAGTGCGCGATGGCCCAGAGCTTGACTCATCGGAGGATCGGAAGGATGCAGACAGATCGGTGTGTTGTCACGGGCGAGAAAGGATGAGAGCAGAGCCAAAGTGCCGGCAGTAGTAGTAGAGACATACCACCCCTGGATGACATTTTATGGCAAGGATCAGGGAGACTGAATCACTGCAGGTCTGGAAGCATGGTCCCGATGTCTGAGATTGGGACGAACAGGTTCAGTTAGGTTAAGCATGAGATGGCCAAGGGAAGACAGGAACAGTGGGCTGGTGCTCAGAACCAAGTCTGGGTTGACTGTGGCTAAAGGGGCTGTAAGGGGGCTCCCCTCCAGCCTTCTCTGGTCCCGCCAGAGTCACCACAAATGCCCCTTTGTCACAGTGCATCATGGGCTGGCAGTAAGTGCTTCCTTCTTCTTAAGGGGACTTGGGGCAGGGAAGGGAAGGAGAAGCATAACAAGAGGGCAAGGCGGCCCAAATATTTTGCATTTGTATAGAAAAACCCTGCTGTCCCCCCCGAGACCCTCCAAACTCAGCGAGGAGCCCCAGCAGACAGGGAATGCCCCAGGCCCTCCCCTTGAGGTTCTCATGCTCCACCTGCAGAAGGCCAGGTCCGCTCCTCTGCTGCCCACTGGGCCAGGATGAGGTGGGATTATGAGCGCTGGGCCTCACGTCTCAGAGGGTTTGGATGGAAGGAAGCTGATGGAGAAAACCTCAGGTTGTGTCTTTGCAAAAGGGTCCATTTTCCATTCTTTTGAGAATATTTCTGTGTTAGAGCGTCTGGTTTTCTTTTTCTTACGTGAAGGTGGGATGGGCTTTAAGAGGAAAAGGAGTTCTAGGAAAGGATGAGGAGGGGTGCTTTCCTCGCTAGGCTGTGCACAGCTGTAGTCACGTTTCCCTACGTTGCTGTGAGGGTGTTGGGAGAGCTAGGGTGAGAGCCATGTGGGTGAAAATAGAGAGTTTCTAGAAGATTCAAATTGTGTTTTCTGGACCCAGCCTCCTGGGGGCTCAGAGACAGCAGGGTAGGGCAGGCCTGGCCTAGGATGCTGTCCCCTTGTTTTCTCACAGGTGGTGGGTGGGCTGTCCCCAGCGTGGGCAAAGGGCTTTGTGGTTTCAAGGCCAGTGATGAGTAAACTTGATCCGGTCTTGGCCAACCCAGTTCCCTGTCCTTAAGATTCCCTCTTCCACAGCTGGGGTGGGGGAGGGGATGAGGCCCGTGTCCAGCTCTGGCTCTGCTGGCGGCTGACCAAGGAATCACTGGGCGTTGGAGGGTGTTGGAGGCGGGGTGGGAAGGAACTTGTTAAACCCCGGTCTGTTGCTTGTTTGCTCTGAGGCTGATTGCTGGGAAAACCCCATGACGTTGAAGCCATCTTTCTGTGTGAAAAACAGAAGCCAAAATATAGCCCCATCCGGAAACATGCCTGACAGCAGAGAAAAACAGCCTGTTGGCCTGGGTTGCTCATTAGCGGGCAGCTGCGGAGCCCAGCAGGGGTGGCCAGCCCCCCGCCCCCACCACCAGGAGGAGGAATCGCTGGGGCAGCTGCAAGCGTCACCACTCCACCAAGAAGTGGAAACCACACTGCCGCTTGGGCTGATCCGCAGTTACAAGGAGGAAGGGGGTCAAGTGTGGCTCTTAAGTCCAGAAGGTGCTAGAGTGTCTCCAAGGTCACCGGAGAGGTCCACCAGCAAGCCTGGGGGCTGTGGATCTTACAAGGGTGTCCAGCCCCTGGGCTTGGCCACCCCACCCCAACCCTCCATTCCTTCCCCATGGCCCCCCCCTCCCGCTGTGGAACAGGGTCTGAGGATGAGTTGGCAGGGACCCAGGGCATCTGGCGTACAGAGTCCTATATCATCGTTTGTCCCCACGTTGTCTGCCCCACAGCCTGGAGCTCCCAAAAGCTCTGGGTCCGAGTCACCTTGCCCTTCCTCATCCATGGTGCCCCACGCACAACAGGTGTCAGTTCATCCTGAATGCGTGACTGTCCCAGGTCGAACACGGAGCAGAATCCCCTCGGGATACGGTAGATTCCCAGGAGATGCGGGAATCCCTGGAGCCTCCCCATATACCCCCAAATCTGGTACCCTGGAGGGAGCATGGCGAGTGGCACAGGTGTCTCTAGTGGCCTCTTAGAGAAAAGCAGGTGTCCTAGCAGAAGGGGTGCTTGGTACATCAACCATGCTGGTGAGAACCAACTCCTGGTTGAAGCCTTCTGCAAGGCCTGCCCACCCCCAATGTCCCAAGTTCAGTGTTGGGGGGATCTGAACCACCCCCCCCCCAGGCTTCCTTCTGGTGTTCAGGTCCTGGTACAGAACCACCACCATTCACCATTCAGTGTCTAATGAATGACCAGGGTTTTAATCACTAAGATCTAAAACCTCGGGTAAGAGACTGGTCATGCCAAGACCTTCCTGAAGCTCACGGAGTCTGAGAGAGACAGAGACCCTTGCAAGGACATTGACTGGTGCCTTCACTGTCCTATCAAACCTCTATGGCCACCTTCAGGTATCTGTGCAAGGACTGGGACCAGAGAGGTGCACCCAGAGCTCCGGGTCCACCAGGGAGACAGTCCTGGGGACAAATAATGTTGGTGTGGTTGTAGGCAAGTGTCCCCAAAGTGCTATGGGAGCACAGGGGTCCTACGTAACTGCCCTGGGCACAGGGAAGGGGTGTGTGTTAGGGAACAAGTAGGTGTGTGAGGGTGTGTGAACCCAGGTGCAGCAACAAAGCTTGTCCTGGGACTTGGAGGATGAGGAGGAATGGGGCAAAGAGAAAGGGCCAGGAGAACAGTGAAGGGACACATTCAGGGTCAGGGTGTATCTCTGGAGCCTCGTGAGTCAGGAGCATCTTGGTGCATAGAGTCCATGGGCATACTCCGGCCAGCTCCCTGCCAGCAAGGAAAATAACATCTGCACTGTAGTGAGCATGGGGGCAGGAAGCACCTCACCCTGTCCAGGGCTTTGTTTCCGGATCTGTACAAGGAGAATGTTGGCCACATGTGGAAAGCTACCTTTCCACAATGAGGCTTCCTGGTCTTTGGTGCAGGTGAGAGGAGGCAGGGGAAGTGGCTGGGCCCCATCCTGTTTGCTGAGGTTTGGGGGGGGCATTGTGTGTGCTGTGTGTGTACACACTGGTTGTGTGTGTGCGATGCATGTGGACACAGTATGGTGGGTGTACAGTGTGTGCGTACACAACCTGTGAGGAGACTTCAACTTAGACGCCCGTATGGGTGATTTGTTCCCCAAACCCTGAGTCTTCTCTGGGCATAATCCATATCCTGGTTGGTCATCTGTCTGCTCTTCTGAAAGAGGCCAGACCGGAGGGTTTCAACCCTGTCTGTGTCTTAGAATCCCCTAGAAGCCCTGGTTCCAGGGCCCCCCCAGACCAGTCAGAACCAGTACGGGGCCCCGGTGTTGGCATATGACATCAACTAGCCCAGCTGTTGAGATTTTAAGTGGTTCTCGGTCCCAGCTGATCCTTAAAGTCACAGGTGATGCCCAGGCTCTAACCCGGCCTCAGGAGCCCTGCCTTCCGGGAGGGGCCAGCGGAACAGATGGACGCCAGTACACCCCAGCAGGGAAGGAAGGATGGGGCCCCCGAGCTGGAGGCTGCAGGCCAATACTGGGGACCCCTCCACCTGTGGTCCCTCAGGTCCAGGGTTCCCTCCATTGTGGAGGCTGTAATGGGCTGTTGATCTCATCCTTCCAGGCTAAGAGTGCTGCTAATTAGACCCAGATCTTCTAAAGCCAGGAAATGGCCTGAACTTTGTGGTAACAAGGTGTCCGGGAGCTAGTGGAAACGTGTGCTCGTTTGGGGGGAGGGGGTAGTGGGCTAGCAGGAGGCCTTGAATTTTCTCCTGCTTCAGCAGTGGGCTGACCTGACGCCCAGAGGCCGCTGCTGACCTATACCTCGTCACTTTCCAGGTCTGGAAACCAAGGGCACAGAGACAGTGTACAGTGAAATCCGGAAAGCTAACCCTGGTGAGTGAGGGCCCCTGACTCCCCAGCCTGGGGAATGCTTCCCCCTGAATCATCCATGGGGGCTTGGGAGTGGGCAGGGAGAAGAAGGAGAAAAGGAAGACAAAAAGGAGCACCACCCCTTATACCGAAGCTGGTGACTGCCTCTCTCCTGCCACCCCTAGAAAGTAGCCACATGTTTTGTGTGGTGTAATTTAGTCAACACACACTTATTAAGTGTCTACTGCATGCCGGGAAACAGAACCTCACACGTTCGGACCCAGCTCAGGGACAGCTGGCTACAGTGTGTCCTGGCTCCACCGTGTGCTCACAAGACCCCAGGAGAAGCAGCATGGTGCGCCTCATCTGCCCTTCCCTCCTCCATTGGCTCTGGTGCATGGTGGGCGCCCAGAGTTCACCGACAAAGTCAGTACTTTGATTTCCATACATTGGGGGAGCTCAGTTTCTCTGAGAACACACTGCCTGGGGGTAGGAGGTGGACCTGCTCCTTTGATTCTCCTGTTCTTTGATGCTAGACCCCAGTTCAGGCCCCCTCTCCATCACTTCCCCATGAAGCTCTTCCCCGAGGACTGAGCACGGCGCACAAGCAGACATGGAACTGGTATTGCCCAGCAATACCATTTCTGTATCATTATTCTATCCCATTCAGGGGAAATGAATGGTATACAAAGACTCCTTTTTAAATTCTGAAAATAAGTCAGCCCAGGAGGTCTGATTCTAGGGGAAATAGTTACTATGTGGGTATCTTGCCTCAGACCTGTATTTCAGTGGATTCTCTGGCAAGCATTACAACTGGCTAGGAAGCTTTAGGACAGCCCAGCTACTCTGAGCAGGGTCCTCAGCCCGGCGGCCGTGGTGGTCTTGGGGTGAGTCCAGACCCTCGAGAATCAGAATCTTCAGAATCTGTACTCTACCAGGCTCCCAGATACTGCTGACACTGGCAAAATTGGAGAAGCACTATCTTAACTGGAGGAGACCCCATTTCTATCTGAAAGAGGAATCTCCCCTTACTTAATATTTTTTTAAATGGTATTTTCACGGGTAGAGCAGAAATGCAACCCCTTGTGGAACTTGACCCTAAGTGACCCATTTTTGGAAACCATCTACCGGGGTAATTCTTGGTTTCAGTATCTCATTTTGCACTCTCAATATGCTCAGAGCCAGAAAAATGCAAATTAAGAAATAAATAGACCTTCTCTAGTCTTCTGGTGTAACAAAAAGCTAGAGCTCCAGTAGGGTTCACACTGGTTCCCGTTGGGTCATTGTTTGAAAACACCCCTTCTGCTCCCCTCCAGGTCCCTGAGAGCATTCACTCTAATTGTGTGGTTATGCAAAAAGGGTTGAGTGCTTACTGTGTTACAGTATCTATTTCAATCCTCACAAGAAGTCCCATTTTACAGATGAGGATACTCAGGCATAGAGCCATTGAAACACTTGCCCAAGTTCGCATGGGAAGCACGTCCCCACACTGGCCCACCCTGGGGCTGGATTTCCATGCTCCTGGTCACAGATCAGGGAGCCGCACTGCCTTTGGTTTGGAGGAAAGGAAGCTGGTGGATTGTGGAGCCTGCAGAGATTTCCCCAAGAGGGATCCCCTCACAGGAGACCCACAGGAAGTCTCAGGTCTGCTGTGGCCTAGCCTGTTGCTAGAGGCCCTTGATGGTTGGAAAAGACCACCCCCAGTGTGCCCCCCCAAAGGGTCTGTGTTCGGTGCTCCACAGATTAGACTGATGAAAGACAGGTTAACAGGAGAAAAACCAAGTGACGAGAAACTGCAGAGTGGTTAGAAGTGGGGGCTTACTTAGCAAGTTGATCAAGAACAATACATTTTTTTTGTAGGTGCTTTCTGCCTCCCTTGACTGTCATTTGCCTCCAGCTCGAAATAATCCTATGCCAACGTGGCGTGTTTGGAGGTGGTATAGTGTGATTTCCTACACCTGCTTTAAGGAGGCCGTTCAGATGGGTTCCCTCAGGGGCCCGAGGCCAGTTCTCCAGGCCTGAGTCCTCGGTGCCCCGCTGTGGGAACCTGCCTGTTCCCTCAGGCCTAAGGCAGGAATGGACCGCAGGACCCCATCCCATACAGATTCAGGGTGATGAAGGGCCCTAGTTTGCTGACAGACCTCTGAGACCTAGTCCCGGTGCTGGCACTTGTTAGCTGTGTGACTCAGACCAAGATGCCCGACCCCTCTGAGACTCCAGGTTCTTCCACTGAGATTAAATGAGAAAAGGGAGGAGATGGTGTGCATTACCTCCATGTACCAGTCCTTGTAGTATCTCTCTCCTACAGTGAGCATTCAAGCCCTTTTAGCTGAGAGATGCCAGAGAAACTGAGCCCAGGCAGAGACCAGAGCCGTGCCCCAATTCCTGGCCAGGGTGCTCCCCCTGCCCCACCTGGGCCCTCAGGAGGCTACGGGACCTTGGGCACCACTGTAATCTGGTCTCTGACTGGGCCTCCAGCTCCTGCCCAGTGTTTGGGGGTATAGAGAGCCCTGGGTCTTGTAGCTAAATCCCCAGTGCTGCCTTGGAAGTCTGTGCTGGCCCCTCGCTGAAGAGGCTCCGTCTTGGAAGCCTTGGGAGCTGCTGTTCTAGAACATTTCCGGCTCTGCTGCTGCTCTCTAGAGGGCGGGGGGGGGGGGTGCCCAGACGCTGCCGGCCTTGGGTCAATTCTTGCCTTTCCTTTCCTCTTACTGTCAGATGCCCCTCAGGAGCTGTACTACTTGTCCCCCAGCAGATCCCCAGGCCAATGGTTGGCAGAGCAGGGATTCGGAGGCAGGGAGCCTGGCTGCAGAGGGGCGTTCCTCACAGTCCCTCTCCACGCTGCCCAACTGGGAGATAGCACATTGCTCCATTTTCCGGCTCTCTATTGGCTTCCCATTGTCCTCAGTCTCCCTAGAGGATTCACCTCTATTGAGAGTAATAGCCTGTATGGTCTGGGTGACCCTGGATGAGTCGTGGAACCTCTAGGGACCCTGGTTACCACCTCTGTGAGATGACAGGCTCGGGCCCAGATCTAGATGGAGAATTCTCCAGGTCTGTTAAAACACAGATGGTGTGGCAGCCGGCTCCCTCAATTTCTGATTCAGTAGGTCCGGAGTGAGGCTAATTTGCATTCCTCACAAATTCCTACGTTATTAGTATCATGGCTATTAGTCTGGGGACCGCACTTCTAGAAGCCTCTTCTAGATGCTTCCAAGTTCTCTTCTGATGATACCACTCAAGTTATGTTCTGCTTCTTGTTTGAAGAGGTGGGGTCTTTCTCACTCCTCAGCAGGCTTGGAAGGATCCCTCAGGGCTGGCCAGCAGGGAGAATCCTCCAGGACGTGTCCATGCGTGAGGGCATGTAGGTGAGGAGCGGGGAGGTAGAAGGGTGACACCCTAATGACATAAAGGCCCTAGTGAGGGTGGGTCTCTGGACAGGTCAATGAGCAGGCTGTGTGAAGAGTTGAGTCTTCGCTAACCTTTCCTTCTTAGGTTTTTTTCCTTCCCACCTTAATTTCTCAGTCTTTAGGGCTGGCTATTTTGGGAAATGGCTCACAGGGCGTAGTTCTGGCTCTTAAACCCTTCTTTTCTCCCGTGAGTGATACAAAGGAAAACTGCTCCTCTAGATAAGCTAAAGGGCATCGGGCAGGCCTGCCTCCCAGGAGCAGCCCCAGGGCGGGGCTCTGGGTAGGACCAGCACCGGAAGGGGTTTGCAGGCTTCGGGCTGAGGAGGTGGGGGTGGGCATCTGCAGGCTGGGGGAGGAGCCGGGTCTTTGCAATCTTGACTTTAGGCTCTAAGTTCAGCTTTGTGTGTGTCACAAAATATGCATCACACTTGGCATTTTAATCACTTTTAAATGTACATTTTGGTGGCATTAAACACATTCACACAGTCGTAACAACCATCATTACTGTCCATCTCCAGGACGTTTCCATCTTCCCAGAGTGAAACCTCATACCCAGCAAACAATAACTCATGACTTTCCAGCCCCTGGCGCGACCATTCCACTTCGCATGTCTGTGACTGTGGCTGAGCTCCGTGTTTTTATGTCAACTGAGGTGGTTGGATGGATGAGCTTAAGTTTGCCTTCCAGTTAGGACGTTCAGAGTGTCTCGGTCCTGGCCTTTGGAAGTACTGCTCATTTGTCTGTGCTTTGGTCTGTCCTGAACTATTCCCCTGAATGTGTTGGTTCTAAGTGACTTCTAAGAGTTACTTCCTAGGTCCTTGGAGCCAATCCTAATCCTCTACTCACCCTCCTCCGAGACCCTGCAGGTATTCGCTCTTAAACCTGAGTTTTCCCTTCAAATCTGAATTAAGTCATTGATCTCAGGGACCAACTCTGTGCTTCCGCCATGTTTGTGTTGGCTGGAGTCCACCTGGATGGTTCTTTGCACCGTGATCCTGAAGGGAACACCCTAAGTGGGAGATCGAGGCCTGGGGTTGGGTCTCAGCCCTGCCCTTATCCAGTTGTATGACTTGGCTCCTGCCCCTCATTTCTCCCTCGGGTGTTAGCTTTCTCATTTTCAATAAAATGCCCCTCCCCCACGTGGGACTGTGTGGAACACTCGGTGTTCTCAGGAGTGGGGGGAGGGGGGTAGGAGCTCTTCCGGGCAGGTGGGTTCAATAAAATGAGTAGGAGGATGCATCTCTTCCAACCCAGTGTCCCCTGTGGTTAGATCTGCTCTTCTGTTGGGAACCTACTGTTCTGTTGACAAAGAGCTAAGCTAACATCTTGTCCCAGCCATTAACTCAGTCCAGGACAAGGAAACCCCTACCTTGGAGCTTTTCCCCTTTCCAGCTCTTAGGTGATTCATTACAGCATGTTACGGAAAGAAGGAGAGGGATTCTCAGTACTAGCAAATTTATTTATGAAAGAGACCCCATTGAGAGAAGCCTAAGGAGAAGGGAAAGCAAGCCCTGGAAAAAAGCCAGATGGGGTTGAGAAAGAGCTTTTGCATCTACGTAACCATGGGCTGGACATGCAGATAATTTCCGCATAATTTAGATCTGCAAGGTTAGCACTTGAGGTTTTTTTTTTAAAGTACAAATTCCTTTTTCAATGATTTGCCTAAGGTCAGGTTTGCAAATCCCACACAGCAACAGTGGCTCTGGTTAGGCTTCCAACCTGGCTTTCCGGAAACAGTAACAAAGTCTGTTTTTTTGTTGTTGTTGCTGGGTTTGTTTGTTTGTTTGTTTGTTTGTTTGTTTTTAAAAGATTTTTATTTATTTGACAGAGAGAGACACAGAGAGAGAGGGAACACAAACAGGGGGAGTGAGAGAGGGAGAAGCAGGCTTCCCACGGAGCAGGGAGCCCGATGCAGGGCTTGGGGCTCCATCCCTGGACTCTGGGATCAGGACCTGAGCCCAAGGCAGACGCTTAATGACTGAGCCACCCAGGCGCCCCACAAAGTCTTTTTTTATGTCTCTTATTAGGCAGTAATGTAGGTAGTCCTAACGTGAGTGCTTAAAGAAAGTCAGACAGGTTACAGTTTGGTATGTTTCTCTGTTAACACTTAACCCAAACCAGTGCTTATTCCCATCCCCTGCAACCTTGGACTTTGTGCAGGACAATGTGTCACACACCGAAGTTCTCTCGATTTAGAGGGTGCTGCCCTCCCAGGGGCTCGTTCATAGCTTTGGTGCTCTGAGTTGCAGGTTGATCTGATTTCAGAAGCTCCCCACTGCACCCCTAAATACCACCCCCCAAAAAACCTCTTTTTTTTTTTTTAACCTGTCATCTAACTAATCTAGGGAAAGGCTTGCTTTGCTTCTCCTCCCTTGCTCTCCTAGTGACAAGAACTAAAAGGGAGCCTCATGTGAACTGCAATTTCCAGCTCACCAAAAACAAGTTTATAACTCTACTCTGATTCAGGGCTCGACATTTTCTAGTGCTCCACCTTATTCTAAAAACCACTCCCAGCTCATCCAAAGCAAAGCTTGTTAATGTATATTCTCCCTAGGTTTTAAAACAGAAGTTTTCCTACCATCAGAAACACAGTAAAGTTCTTCCCTATGAAAGAACTCAGGTTTGGGGGGGTTAACATTTCCACAGCTGGGAGCACTGATTCTCGAGGCAGGAGACATTTTTGATTGTCATAATTTGGGCAGGGGGCGGAGGGTAGAAGGGGTGGCATCACATCTAATGTATGGAGGCCGAGAATACTGCTACACATCTCACAAGGTATGGGGCAGCCTGCACAGCTAAGAGTGATCCAGCCCAGGGGCACCTGGCTTGCTCAGCTGGAACAACAGGAGAGTGGCAATCTCCAGGTCGTGAACTTGAACCTCACCTTGAGTAGAGGTTATTGAAAAATAATAAGTAACCTCAGAAAAGAAGGTTCCAGCCCAGAATGCCAATAATGCTAGTGTTAAGAAACCCTGGCTTAGAGGAATTTACCTCCTATGAGTCTTCCAACAGGAGAGCTGGTTTTCCTCTCTAGGTGCCCGGGCCCACCTCGGAAGGTGTTCTGAGCACCTTCCATTTGCACATCGCACCTGACAGCTCCGGGCCCTGGGAAGAGATGACGAGTCTTGCTCCAGACACTGACTTAGGCCTTTCGGGTTAGACACTAACCTTCCCATCCGCGTATCTGCTCAGTCAGTCTTCACCTTCTGCTCTCTCTTTTCCCGGTGTTCCAGATGTTTCCAAAGGGGGGTAAAATTTAATATACTAAGAGTAGCGGTCATCAAGAAAGAACTATAGAACAGAAGGCCTCTCTGCTGCGGCCCCTCTGGGAGGGAGAGCAGAACACTTGAGGGTCAGTTCCCACCCATCCTTTGTGGTCCAGAACCAGCCAGGCCAGCGGGCACTGCCAACCCTGCCCCAGGTTGCTGTTTCCCACTTCATAATCCAAGAGGGTAAAGAAGTACTCTGAAAAAAAAATTGGTACTACCCACCAGATTCTTTTTTTTTTTTTTTTAAGATTTTATTTATTTGACAGAGAGAAACACAGCCCAGAGAGGGAACACAAGCAGGGGGAGTGAGAGAGGGAGAAGCAGGCTTCCCGCTGAGCAGGGAGACTGATGCGGGACTCGATCCCCGGTCTCCGGGAACATGACCTGAGCCGAAGGCAGTCGCTTAACCAACTGAGCCACCCAGGCGCCCCTTGAGTCTATTTTTTTTTTAAAGATTTATTTATTTGAGAGGAGAGAGAGAGCACGTGCGAGAAGGGGGAGGTGCAGAGGGAGGGGGAGAAGCAGACTCCCCCCTGAGTGTGGAGCCTGGCACAGGGCTTGATCCCAGGACTCTGGGATCTTGACCTGAGCTGAAGGCAGACACTTAGCTTAACCGACTTAGCCACCCAGGCACCCCTACCAAATTTTCTTTTTGTGGTGATTGTTCTATTACCAAAAAGAAGCAGAGAATACAAGTGTACGTAAACCTAGGGTTCCTTCAGTATTTACCAGCATATTCAAAGTTTTAGTATTTTATATTCATATTGCTTTAAGAAATGCAGCCTAAGACTCTTGTGTCTGATTGCAGAACCCCTGGGGCTATGGGGGATTGGGAAGCATGGGGTCCTTCGGGTCCTTCCAGGTCAGGTTTGGGTTGGAGGTGGGAGTGCTGCCCAGGCCTCGCTCAATGCGTGGAAGTTTACACAATGGCTTGACTTCACAGTCAGGCTGATTCATCCATTTGGCCTCTGGTCCCGCCAGGACAGAAGGGGCCCCTTAGGAACTTCTGGCCTTGTTCCCTCTCAAGGGGACGCACAATAGAGCTGTGATAAGACAGGGTTGGAGGGGGAAGTGGACTTTTGGAAACAGGATATTTTTAAATTAGAGAAAGAAACAGAAGAGTTGTGACTCCCGTTGTGACAGGTGGGCCCTGAGACTTCACCAAACTCAGAAGGGACTGGGTTTGAGGTTGGACGGTGGAGCAGAAACTGGGGCCCCCTGGAGCACGACCCTTTAATAACTGAGGACATGGGGTGGGGGAGTGATGGCCTTCCTGCTGTTATGTCCACCACCTTCAGGAATGGCAACCATCGGGGCGCCTGGGGGGCTCAGAGAGTTAAGCCTCTGCCTTCAGCTCAGGTCATGATCTCAGAGTCCTGGGATTGAGCCCCACATCAGGCTCCCTGCTGAGCAGGGAGTCTGCTTCCCCTGCCCTCTCTCTGCTTGCCTCTCTGCCTGCCTGTGATCTCTCTCTCTCTGTCAAATAAATAAAATCTTAAAAAAAAAAAAAAAAAAGAATGGCAACCAGACCCACATCTCCTCCCTTCCCCAGACAAGAAGTCCCCATGGTTTCTCCATCTTTGGGTTTGTGTCCATAGGGGCTGTTTGGGGGAATCAGCCCAGCCATTCGGGCCCCTGCGCATTTAGAAGCTGCTATTAGTGGAGGGCCTCGTCCTTTCCAAAGGGACAAACCAGAGCCCTCTCTTGCCTGCGGTAGTGAAGACCGCCTCTCACAGGCGGTCACGGCTCACCCTCAGCACAAGGTCTCCTGTGTTCACTGGCCTGTCTTCATCTCACTCTGATCTTCCTAAGAACTGGTCAGGCCCATCTTCAGCACGGCAGCCTGGCTGGGTCCCCTGGCACCCTGGCAAGAAGACTGTGTGGAGATGAAGCTCTCTGGGGGGAGGGGAGGCCCAGCCATTACAGATGGTCCTTGGGCCGCACATCCTGAGAGCAGTAGGCAATGTTTATCCCTTGATCCCCCTCCTGGGAATGGAAAAAACTAGTATGAAATATGGAAATAGCTTTATTCCCAAAGAGGATATGGCAGCGCTATTTAAAATAGCAAGACTTTGGAAAGAACCTAAATTTTAAAAATAAGGAACTGGATAAGTGAACAGTTGTGCATCTATTTAATGATAATGATGCAGCTACTACCAGTCACCTTTGAGAAGGCGCCACAGAACGTCCGTAAAATCGCGTTATACAAAAAAGATGGGCTATCGAATGGCCTCCGTGATATATCAGAACTCAGAAAAAAAGCGTCTGGAGCGCAGAAAATCACTGGAAGACAAAAGTGTCAACCGGGTTTGAAGAGTGGAACCAGAGATCTTGTTTATCTGCTACTTTCTACTTCCCCGGAGTTTTCAGGGTTTTTTTTTTTTTTTCTTGAAATAACGTGTGGTACTAATTAAACAACAACAAAACCTATTTAAGGGACACCTGGTGGCTCAGTGGGGTATGTGACTCTTAATCTCAGAGTCATGTTCAAGCCCCACCATGGGTGGAGAGATTATTAAAAAAAATAAAATCTTTAAGCTGTTTTAAATGTCCAGTGAGCTGCCAAGGATTTTATGTGCCTGCCCCATGGGGTACGTGGCCCAGAGGAAGCTGTGGGCAGAGGAGGGTCCAGCTGAGCACCTAGTAGCCTGTGGCTCTCGGCCTCTCCTGCACACTCCTCCCCTTCCTTTACCCGGGAGTTCCTGAGATGCTGGGGGTAGGGAAGCCTAAGGCACTCTCTGCATCATTGTCACCTCCATGTTATCTTTTTTTTTTGCAGATTTCATGGAAAACAGATATTCTGTAAGTATACATTTCATTAACATTTTTTTAACAATAGTCCATTCAACAGTGTAGTATTTCCAAACTCACCCAGCTTCTGCATTCCCACTCATTACACCCCTATACCAGCCTCATCTGTTTTCAACCAGGAGCCCCAGGCAGCTTGCAACTAGCCTGGAACAATGAATGCTTGGTCGTCCGGCTGGCTGGGTGTTCTGGGCCTGTTGTGATTTCAAATATTCTCTCCCACTGTTCCATCATTATATCTGGGCCCGCCTGTGAAGGGATTGAAGGGGTACCACCACCACCCCCAGCCCCCACCAACCATCACCACCACCATAGGACTGGGAACTCAGGGCGCTTAGCTCCCCATGAGCAAAGGGCACTAGGACTTCCTCCTAGTCCAGGTTCAGGCTTTGGAAGTGAGGCAGACTGTAGGGGTAGGGGGTGGGGAGTATGCTTGAGGAGGGGAGGATCCAACAGCTCATTTAAACTTTGAACTCTGGGAACCTGTGCCAGTCACCCCAATACACCAGGCCCTCTGCTGTCAAGGTCCTTGACCCAGTGAGGGAATTAGATAACACTGATGAGAAAGCAAAGTGATCATAATTCACCAGATGCTATGGAAATGCGGAAGAGAGCCTGATCTGGTTAGGGGTCTCCTCCCCAAGGAAGGGATCCCTGGGATGGCCTGTGAGGAATGAGTCTGACGACAGCAGGCCAAGCAGCTCAGAATGGGAGAGAAAGGGTGTGGGGGGCAAGTGCTAGGAGGAGCTCAGTTAGGGCTTGCATGCAAAGGACTCCAACGCCTCCTTACAAGGTTTCACTCAGTAGGAAGTTGAGGACTTAGGAAGCTGCTACTTGGCAGATGGAAATGTCTCTTAAAAATGCAGAGGTCCAAGTTCAAATTTTGCCAAGACCTGTCTCCTCCGTTCTTCCCACTCCCAACCTCTGTACGAACTACCCAGCAGTGCGGGGGTTAAATAACTGAGCTGCTAGTACCTTGAGAAATAAGAATCTTCTTCTTTAAGGTCTGGGAAGAACTCTGCTTATTGCTGGTAGCCCTTCCAATGGGCCCCCTGACTTCCTTTGTTTTGCTGCAGTCTGAATTCTTATAAAACAGGGAACTTGTTCTGCCTTTGCCCGGCAGGAAACCACTGACATTCTTTTCATGGAGGAAAGCTATCAATTTGAGGAAAAGAAGAATGAATGAATGTCTTTTTCTAGCCTAAACCCACCCAGACTCCTGAAACCAGGGCAGGGGGCCCAATTTATAGGTGAGAAAACCGAAGGCTGAATGGGCAGACAGCCTGGCCAGGGTCACCTGCCTAGGTCATAGCAGGACCAGGATGAGAACCTAGGTCCCCAGATTCTCTGGCCAGTCCACAACACGAGACTCCCTCAAAGAGGTGACATCATCATTCCAACCATCATGGACTTGAGAGAGTGAAAACTTTGCTCCGTGGGCAGTGTGTGACCCAGATGAAGAGATACCCTCCTGCTACAATAAACAGGTCTGTGTCCACCCAAGGCAGGCCTGCTGGACCTGGGACTGACTTATTTACTTTGTCTTTGATCCAAAGGATCTCTCTGGACAAAGGCTGTGAGCTCCAGGAAAGATAGAACTTTCCTTTTCCCCAGAAGTCGGCCCATAGGTCCAGAAGTCTGCTCTCAGGATGCTCCTGAGAGCTCACCCACAACCAAGCCTGCCCTCCCAAATAATAACGCCTTTTGGTGGGAGCTCTGGGGTCCCCAGCCCTTAGGAGAGAGATTTGGAATCTTTAAGCAAATGCATTTTGTTTATAAAAGGAGCAAGTATAGCTTTGCTAACGATCAACTGGTGAAGGTTCAGGAGAAAATTAATTGAATTGCCCAGCAGGGAAATGGGAGGGGATTTCCTTCCTGAAATCAAACCTGGCGATCATTCCCAGTTGTTTAATGGCCGTTGCTTCTGAAAACACACTGGAGGAAATATCTTAACAATGAGATAGCCACTTAGCCAAATACTAATTTAGTATTGTTTGACTTGCTTCAATGGCACATTCTGACTTCATTTTTCCTCTGCCATTTTTGCCTTGTTTATAAACTGTGTTTGTGGCCCAGGCAGACAGATAATGAGAAAGAGAACACCTTGTACTTGAATGAAAGGGGTGAATCTGGACTTTCCTGGGGCTTGGGAATCTTGCAGAGAGCCTTGCTTTCTTATTGCAAAAGGGCAGCTCCCAGTCACACTGATGTCCTTCCCTCCGGGAAGCCAGCCAGCCCCTGGGCCACAGTGGGGACTGGACTATGAGGGCCAGCCCTCCAGCCATATTTTGGGGGTGATCCTGTTCTCCTCAAAGCTTCACAATCTGTATAATGTTGATGGTTAAGGGCAAAATGAGAAACACGTGTGCAAAGTATTTTGCAAACTACCATATAAATGCGGCTTGGTTATGTCTTTTTAAGGTCCTTTCCATCACTCTGCCCTGTGAGGTTTGCCTGGGGGATTTACATCCCTTAGCCCTGAAATGCCTCTTCACAGGATTCAGTCAAAGCCGGGCTTTGACTTAGGAACCAGAGACTCCCGGCCCCCAAGCCCCCCAAACGTAACCTTTCCCTGATGAGCTGTCCTCTAGACATGTCACTTTGGGCAGATTTCTTAACCTCTCAAGGCCTTGGTTTCTTCATCTGTAAATTGGAGAAAAAAACCACTTCCCCAGCCTGGCTATTGCAAGGATTAAATGAGGTTCTAGCACAGACTTGGTATATTGGAAACGCTCTACAAGGGGCACATTCTAGAAGCAGGAAGTAGAAATCCCAGGGGTGTTAGAAGCAAAATGACCTTTGAGAGCGTCCCTACCAGGTTCTGGCCAGACGTGGGGCGATTCCGGGGCTGAACTTGGGTGGCTGACGGCTGGCCTCTGACCGAAGCCCGGGGAAGGACAGATCTGGGATGTGAGCACGTTCCCTTTTCCTTCAGGGTCCGGTTGCCAGTGGCCCAGCCCTTTCCATCGGCAGTCCTGGCCTCGCCTGGAGAAGGAGAACAGGCATCTAGGGAGGGACTTGGTCTGGGGCCTGCAGGAAAGCTGGACAGCAGGGCCACCCCTGTGGGCAAAGCGGAAGAAATGAAGTGAAGCTGCCAGGGCTGGCAGGCCTCCAGGCCCCTGGGCCAACACCTCTCTCTTGGCCCGCTTGCCAGGGTCTCTGCGGGGCCTGCCAGCTAGAGCAATTTGGACCTACATCCTGTTCTGAGAGGCTCCTCAGACGTGGCAGGGCCAGAACAAAAGAGGGACTTGACCTCAGCTCCCCGCTCCAGGAACCCACCAGGCTGGCCTCAGGGCTCCCAAGACCCGGCTAATCCCAACTGTCCCGCTGCCCACAAGCTGGTCTCCTCGAGGTGCCCCTGCGTCAGGGTGCCCTGTGCTCACCGAGGGACGGGAGTCAGGGATTCATTTGCTGCCTGCATTTCGGGGCCCAGGGCCTCTGTACTCCAGTATTTCCCATCTGTTCCACTCTCGTCCCCTTGCTACATCCGTTCGTCCAAGTCTGCCCCACCTCGGACGCTCTCTCCAGGATGCCTTCAGTGAGTCCCCGGTGAGGTCCTGCAGATTGTGGGGAGCTCTTCCATTTGTTGTGATGGACAGGATATGAAATTCGTGCATCCCCAGTGCAGGTCACGTGCCTGGGTCGGAGGGCGGTTGGGTGGATGTGTAGGTGTCAAAAAAACCCTGGTGGATGTGTAGGTGTCAAAAATACCATACAAAGCAGTTAGAGAACACAAGATGCAGATGGGATCTGTCCTTTTTTTTTTACTTCATTGTGTAAAACATACACAACGAAATTGACCACTCTAACCATTTTTAAGTGCCCAGTTCAGGGACATGAAGTACATTCTCATGACCGTGCAGACGCTACCACCATCCATCCACAGCACTTTTTCATCATTCCAAACCAGCAGTCTACCTGTTCTGCACTAACTCCCCTCTTTCCCTGGAAGCCAGAGCTTTCCTCTCCAGCCCTCTCAGTTTGACTACTCTGGGTACCTCGTGTAAATGGAATCCTATGGTATTTGTTCCTGTTGTGTCTGGCTTCTTTCTCTTCATAGTGCAATGTCTTCAGCGTTTATCCATGTTGAAGCCCTTCAACTTTTCAATTAAAAAAAACAGACCCGGGGGCGCCTGGGTGGCTCAGTTGGTTGGGCCACTGCCTTCGGCTCAGGTCATGATCCTGGAGTCCCTGGATCGAGCCCCATATCGGGCTCTCTGCTCAGCAGAAAGCCTGCTTCTCCTTCTCTCACTCCCCCTGCTTGTGTTCCCTCTCTAGCTGTGTTTCTGTCTGTCAAATAAATAAAATCTTTAAAAACAAAACAAAACAGACCCGGAGAGGGTTCATCTCATGTGAGAGATAGAGCTGGAGCAGGAAGCCAGGTCTCTCTTAACTTCCCTAGTCTTGCTCTGTGGGTAAGGGGTAGCCCCCCCCCACGCCCCTGGGATACAGCCCTGGTCGCACAGCGGGTGCTTGGCAGAGTGGGTGGGAATTCTGGTGTGTGCCATGTCTCCAGGGGGGAGAGGCTGTGCCCTTGCAGAGTCGGCATGGACAGAAGGGAAGAGTGGAGGTCCACAGCGTGGAGGTCCCTGCCGAAGATAGCCCTGCTCTGGAGTTCCTTTGTGAAGGGCTCTCTGTAGTTCTGCATCTCTTTCCACGAGGCCCATCTTCAGTCCTGAAGGGTGTGACCACAGCTTGTCTTCTCTCTTGTCCTTACAGAGAACGGAAGGCTCGCTTGATGGAACTTAAGAGTGCGGGAGCAGACGCTCCCCCCCCGGGGGGACATCCACATTCCAAGAAGAACAGATGATCCCTGTGTTCCAAGAGCTGTGCCCTTCTTTATGAACCCGCCCTGCTCCCACTGAGCATAGCAATTCCTCAGGCCAAGTCACCAGTCATTCATCCATCTTATGACCTTCATGGGCATAGAGAGATCCAGAAGGGCTGGTGAATCCCCACCAGGCCCCCTCTTACCAAGTCGGAGCAACCTCAGGAGTGGAGAGCGGTAGAAGGAGGTTCAAGGTCAACAGAACATTGGGATATTTTGAGACTTGAATATTTTATCTTCTACAGAGATAAAGAACTTTTCCAAGTATCTTCACACACAGAAACCATTTTTGTTTTGCTGCGGATCACTTCCAGTGGCTTAGAGCCTGGCTTAGGGGCTCATTTTTCTCTTTGCCTTTGGTCCTTCAAAGGCCTGTGGTTCTGGGTAGTCCTTGCTCCTTGGAAGGTCCATAGCAACTGACCAGACAGGGGCACCCTGTTCCCTCGGTGACCTCACCTGCCACAAACACGAAACCAAAGCTGCCTGGGAGCAACCCCCTTGAGATGCCGACCTGCAGCTCAGGTTCATCCCAGGCAATGCACAAAATAGCAAACGACATTGGACGGAGCACAGATGTTCTTAAGCTGATTTTCTATACCCTTTCTTTCTTCTCCTCTATCATGCTGAAGGCTGCAAGACAGGAGGTTGTTGGCCTACAGCAGATATTGTTTTTAATAGAAAAACGAAATGCATATTTTTCTTACTAATTTTTTTTTAATTTATTCCTTGCTAAAGAAGTGGTCTCCTGAGGTCTTAAGATGTTTCTGATGGTGAATTGAGTGGGTAGACGAGTAGCTGCGGGCATGTCGCAGTGCGATTTCACTAGGGAACAGACCTAACTGAACCCATTGCCCCCATTCACCTCAGTGACACAGCTGCAAGGTTTTGTATTAAATAAATTTGATCTTTACTCTTCACGGACCTGTGGAATGTTCTCTTCTAAGAGGCTGCATGCATGTAGGATATCTGTGGTATTTCGAGGACTCTGGGCCTTCTAACTCACAAAGAACCAAGCAGGTCTTATCAGGTGGTTGTCTCAAATGGGCCCAGGGCGTCTGGCTTTTGTCAAAGACAGGACCAGAGGTAGTCCGAGTGTCAGTCATCAAGTCATTAATATCCATTGGCTGGTGCTTTGGTGTTTAGTTTCTAAGCCAAAGCCTGCCAGGTTGTCCCTGGCAGATGGGGTTGCCAGATTGAGCAAAAACAAAAAAAGAAAGAAAAAAAAAAGAACCCTGAAACATTCAAGATGTTCGGTTAAATTTGAATTTCAGGTAAATTGAATATATTTTGCGTATAAGTATATCCCACGTGGGATATACTTATACAGTAAAAGTATTCATTTACCTTAAGTTCAGATTTAACGAGGCAGCTCATATTTTATCTGGTAACCCTACTGGCAAAGCACCCTCCTACCCCTCTAGCCAGCCTCAGTGGCCTCAGACCAGACCTTACTGCCCCACGGGCCAGGATCCCATCAGGGTACCACCCTCCTGGGCCTGAAGGCAGAGGGAGCCACAGAGTGTGTGTCCTGGCTCTGTCACATGATGGCCGCAGGAACATGAAGGAGGCTTTTAACCTCAGCTTCAAGTTTTTGTCTCCACAATGTGGAGATTGGACTAATGGTTCTTAACATTTGGAAGGTTTAGACTCCTTTGAAAATATGAAAGCTATGGACTCTTCTCTCACAAACACACACACACAAAGTTGTTTCACAAAAATGTATAATTTCCCAGGTTCCAGGGCCATGATCTCAGGTCGGGGGCAAAGGATGAGACGGTCTGTAATGAACTTCAAGTCTGACAGTTGATGTGTTGATGATCCGAGGAGAGCCCAGAGCCATAATGTCATCTCCGCAGTCCCTGCTACCACCAGAGCCACTGCCGTAGAAGCTGGGACGACCCTTTCCTATAGCGTATGACTTATTTATGGAGCATAAGTGGGTTTTTAATTGTTTTTTCCCTATGTTTCTGAGAGGGAAACCACACACAAACACAGAGGGATCTGTCACAGCAGATTCAGTAGCTAAAAATCTAAGTCCAAGATCCTGGTTTGACCATCCTAACCCGATGACATCACTGTGGTTCCAAGCCAGAGTGCCTCACTGAGGAAGAGCATCAGTCCCCCTCTCCTGCAGAGGCTGGTTTTCCTCCGCACTCAGAGATCCCTCTCGTGTCCTCACAGTGTAATAGGCCATTAAAGGACTTGGCACTCTTTTGCAAACACGTAGTGGAATTTTTTCCCCTCTTCTGAGGATCCTCGAGAGGTCAGCCACCCACTTCGGAAGCATACACTGAGCACTCCATCAACATTAACTGATAAGCTGAATTCTCACCCCTGGACAGATGCAAGGTGGGGGAGGTGACTCCAAGGTCAGCATTCACCCATCAAAGCAGTGATTTTCTACCAGGGAGATTTTATCTCCCAGGGTCACTGGGCAGTGTCTGGAGACATTTTTATTTGTCACAACTGGGTTGGGATGCCACTGGCATCTGCTGGGGGAGAAAACAGGGATGCTGATGAATGTCCTACAAAGCCCTGGACAGTCCACCATCGCAAAGAATTATCAAGTCGAAAATGCCAGGAATACCTGCATTGAACCAGCCAGTTATTCATTTATTCTGTCTCTGTCATGCTCTGTTTTCCCGACACTGTTGGAAATAGGCCAGATTCTAAGACTCGCTTGGTCCCGCTCTTCCTGGAACGCACAATCCCGTGGAGATACAGATGAGGAGAGCAGGAATTACAACGATGGGACAACGATAGCAATGGAGGAATTCTGAGCCAATGGGGCCACAGAGAAAGGGCTCCTAACTCTGGGGATCCAAAGTGTCCAAGAGGAAATTGTGTCTAATCAAAGCCCTGAGGACAGGTAGAGGGTACTGGGTGGAAGGGGGGGGCACACTGGAGCCAAGGTAGAGAATGGTGTCCTCAAGGAATAACATGAAGACAGTCTGTTGGCCCCAGGTCCTTTCTAGCCCGAGGATCAATCAGTCCTCTTCGAAAAGCCACCACTGTCCTCTGAAATTTCTGCTGAGCACCTCACCTGACTCAATATTTGAGAGTCTTCAGGAGAAGCGTTGTGAAATTTGCTCAAGCAGAACTCAACTCCTGAGCACAGTTGTTAAGACCCCCTGTGTATGTCATTAGCTTGTTGAAGAGAAGATCTCGGCCATAGACCAGATTCTGCCCTTGCTCACTGCTATGCTGTTCGGATGGAAATGTGAACTGCAGGGAAATGGAAGCCCAGCTATTTGAGGGTGGTCTCCACATTCGGGGCCCACAGGGTGGGTGTGCGTAGGATATGATGGTGAACACCCTGAGCGTAGGAACAAAAAGTCGTGAGAGTGTGCAGTTCTCTGGGGGAGAGTCATAGCTTTGATCAGTTTCTCAGAGACAAGGTCCAAAACAAGGTTAAGAACTATAAAATAATTAAAAACTCATCTGTGCTCCATATGATTTGATGTCTGTTAAAAACCCCCAAAGAGGGACACCTAGGTGGTTCAATCGGTTAAGCTTTCCTCTTAGGTCACGATCCTGGGGTCCTGGTATTGAACTCTGCGTCGGACTTCTTGCTCAGCAGGGAGCCTGCTTCTCCCTTTCCCTTTAACTCTCCCCCCTACTTGTGCTTTTGCTCTCACTCTCAAATAAATAAATTTTAAAAACCTTTAAAAAAAAAGAAGAAAACAAAACCAAAAGAGCGGTTAACCCATTTTTTTTCTCAAAGAGTCTACTTTGTGGACAGTTTTAAGTTCAATATCCCCAGAGGAACTAGGCTCGCCTTGAAATAATTGCTCAAAATAAAGAAATAAAGGGTGACTTCAGTGTTAGAAAGAGAGAGCCTTCATCTCTCAAAAGTAATAAGCTATTAGATAATTTTGATAAAGCAAAGGAATAGGCAGTAAATTAATTTAGAAACTTAATAGTCCAAAGTATTTCTAAAGCCTGAATTGTCCCTTCATATGGATTTCAAAATTCAATGGGAAAAAAATTTGTATTTCAACGTGAACTTTGCAAATAGAAGAGAAAAATGATTTCCATGTTTCCAGAGGGTGAAGGAAAAGGCAAGTTGGAATAGGAGATTGGCTACCAGTTGACTCTGTTACCTTGGAAATGTCGCACATCTTTGGGTTCTTCTAGAAGAAGGTGTATTCATTTTCTAGGGCTCCCATGGCAAATTACCACAAACTCTGACTTGAAATAAGAAAAAATTATTTTCCCACTGCTCTGGAGGCCAAAAATCTCCAGTCAAGTTGTCCACATATTCCCTACAAAGGCTCTAGGGAAGACTCCTTCTTTGCCTCTTCTAGTTTTGGTGGTTGTTGGTAATGGATGGTGACTCTGGGCTTGCAGCCACCTCACTAATCCCTCCCTGCCTCTGTCACACGAGGCCTTTCCCCATATGGATCTGAGTCTGTGTCTTCACATGGTCTTCTTTTTTTTTTTTTTCCCTAGATTTTATTTATTTGACAGAGAGAAACACAGCCAGAGAGGGAACACAAGCAGGGGGAGTGAGAGAGAGAGAAGCAGGCTTCCAGCAGAGCAGGGACCCCGATGTGGGGCTCGATCCCCGGTCTCCAGGATCATGACCTGAGCTAAAGGCAGTCGCTTAACCAACTGAGCCACCCAGGCGCCCCTTCACATGGTCTTCTTATAAAAACACTAATCTTTGGATTTAGAGCCCATCCTAATCCGGTATGACCCCATCTTTACTAATTACTATTTCCAAAGAAACTCATGTTCCTAGGTTCCTATAGGTAGACATAAATTTCAGGGAAGATGCTATTCAACCCAGTACAGAAGGAATTAGACAAGATGAACTTAGGTCCTTGCAGCTCTGACTTTCCATGTTTCTAAGATGGTCCTATAAATAGAAAGGTATGGTGCCAGCGATTTACCTGAAAAGAACATAGTCTTTGGCGTCATCTCAGTCTGGTGTTTGCTCACTGTGATTGCTCTCTTGTGTTTGATGACTCTGCCTCTGAAATTAACACTGTGTTTCTGTCTCTAACCTTCTTCATGTCCTCCTTCTCATCTCTCATCCTTTCCCTGCTTCTTCTTTCCTTTCTCCCCCATCTCCAATTATTTGGCCATATTACAGAATCGAAGTTTATATATTTCTTTTCTTTTTCCTTTCTTGTTCCTTTATTTCACTGTGAAAATTTTCCTTTAAAAAAAAAAACCCGAAGTTGACACACCATTTTACCTTAGTTTCAATTGTCCAACGTAGTGACTGAACAATTCTGTACAAAATGCTGCACTCACAGCAAGGTAGCCACCATCTGTCCCCATCCAATGCTCTTACCATTGACTATACTCCCTATGTTGTGCCTTTCGTCCCCGTGACTTATTCATTCCATAACTGTAAGCCTGTGCCTCCCACTTCTTTCACTGACCAACCCCCACCCTCTTCCCTTCTGGCAACCATCAGTTTGTTCTATTTATGGATCTGTTTCTGCTTTGTTTGTTTTGTTTTTTATATTCCACATATAAGTGAAACCATACGACATTTGTCTTTGTCTGACTTATTTTGCTGAGCATAATACCCCCCTAGGCCCATTCATATTGTTGCAAATGGCAAGATCTCATTTTTTAAGGCTGAATAATGTTCTACTGCAGATATATACCACTTCTTCTTCATGCATTCATCTATTGATGGACTTTCAGGTTGCTTCCATATCTTGCCTATTGTAAAGAAAATATTGCTGCAATAAACATAGGGGTGCATATATTTTTTTCAAATTAGACTTTTTGTTTTCTTTGGGTAAATATCCAGTAGTGGAATTTCTATCTTTTTTTTTCATACTGGGTATGGACCTGATGTGGGCCTTGAATTCATGACCCTGAGATCAAGACCTGAGCTGAAATCAAGAGTCAGACGCTCAACCGACTGAGTCGCCCAGGTGTCCCTTTTATATATTTCTTTTTTTTTTTTTAAGATTTTATTTATTTGACAGAGAGAAACATAGCCAGAGAGGGAACACAAGCAGGGGGAGTGAGAGAGAGAGAAACAGGCTTCCCGCCGAGCAGGGAGCCCGATGTGGGACTCGATCCCGGGTCTTCGGGATCATGACCTGAGCTGAAGGCAGTCGTTTAACCAACTGAGCCACCCAGGCACCCCGTATATTTATAGGTGAGCTTTATATTCTATTTTATTTTGAGAGTCAATGCATGGAATATTTTCTACTTTTCTCTCTCTTTAGGAAAAAAAAAATGTCTCCAAAAGCCTGTAAAGATGTTTTGGTTTCTGTCTATATTTAAACTGTTGGTGGATTATTTTTCCAAGGGTTTATTGGATTCATTAGGAAAAAGTCCCCAGTTACTGGCTTACTTCCTCCTGATCCTGGGATGTGCTAGTTTTCCTGGAACCTCTTGGCACAGGAAGATCTGATTTAGTGCCAGAAACTATTCCACTAGTTTCTGGTACAACTAACACTTGCCTTCTCAGAGCTTAGCTTGTTCGGGCCAAAATCTGCAGCACAAGAAAACCTCCCACTGTTGGGATTTTGAAGGATCCTGGGACTGGGTCCTAGGAAAAGGAAAAAGATGCCTCCGAGAACCAGACAGACATGGTCTCCAGTATCTGTGATATTTTGCTTAGAGAAGTCATGCTTTTTAGGGGGAAAGATGCTAAAATGTACAATGTTCACAGTAATTATACCTTTCCAGCGCTTGTGTGTCTACTCAGGAAGTGGACCCCCAGATCTGGAGAGCTTTGGCATCATTGCAAAAGTTCCTCAAATGCATGGGGACATATTTTCATCAACCTACAAATGCTAAAAGGGCAGTTAAACCCATGTGGGAGCTTTTGCAAATTTTGTTATAAAGGAGAATCCTTACACTTGAACAGGTTGGGAGCTGTTGGCCCGCGTTCATCTCCGAGTTTGTTGGAGTTCTGTTGCTGTCTTAGGTGATGTGCTTGAGCAGCCCTGGGTAAGTGCGTGTGCGTGTGCACACACACGTGTGTGCTCACCCATAGGCACACACGCACATGTACAGCACACTCGAGGACAAGGACGCCCCAGCCCTGCCCCTGAACAGATCCTGTGCCAAGGCCAACACAGGCTTCTCTCTCTTCTGTAAGAAGGTGTTGGCATGCAGATATGTGAGATTGAAGTCAAAAAGTGAAAGTCAAGACAGCCTGACTCCAAGCAGTCCACAAATCACTTTTGCTTCTCAGATTTCATTCAACAAACACTGAGCATCTGGCTTGGGCGACGCACTGCATAGTCCATGGCTGTGCAGATGCCAAGGTAAGCAGACGCCCCAAAGGAACAGGAGTCCACAAATGGCCAGCACGGACCAGAAGCGTGTTACCGGCCTCCCCAGCCCTCAAAGATGGCACCCCTTACCACACAGCAGGCTCATGCCAAACCAACCAGGTCTTCTCTTTCATGGTGGAAGTGGCTGATCTTTGTAATTGAAGCAAAGGGAACCAGGCCATTCGGGCAAAATCCCAGGGTTTGATCAGTGCGGAACCCAGCACCAGGTGATGGCTAAGGCGACTTGCCACACTGCAGGTGCAAGCTCTGGGTCCTCTCACAGCTGAGGATTGGCACAACCAATGCCCAGTGGAGAAAGAATATTGTGTGTGTGTGTGTGTGTGTGTGTGTGTGTGTGTGTGTGTGTGTTATCTATGACAGGCAGAGGCTCAGTGCAGTGGGGACTCAGTTGGAGATGAGATTATAGTGACTTTTATTTATATTTTAATATACTTAATATATTTCCCAAGACAAATAAAATATTTAAAAAAGAATAAACTAATAAAATATGGAAACAACCCAAGTGTCCATTGATGGATGAATGAAAAGACAAAACATGGTATATACACATAGTACAATTTTTTTTAAAGATTTTTTTATTTATTTGACAGTGAGAAATACAGCCAGAGAGGGAACACAAGCAGGGGGGGAGTGAGAGAGGGAGAAGCAGGCTTCCCGCTGAGCAGGGAGCCCGATGTGGGGCTCGATCCCGGGTCTCCGGGATCATGACCTGAGCCGAAGGCAGTTGCTTAACCAACTGAGCCACCCAGGCGCCACCCACATAGTACAATATTATCCAGCCTTTAAAAGGAGAGAAATTCTGCAACATGTTACAACATGGATGAAACTTGAGGACATTACATGAAATAAACTAGTCACGAGAACACAAATACTTTAAGATTCCACTGATATGAGGTACTTAGAGTAGTCACAATCATACAGACGGAAAGTGGAAAGGTGGTCGCTTGCCAAGGGCTTGGGGAAAAATGCGAGAGTTATTACTTAATGGATAGAGTGTCAGTTTTATAAGATGAAAAGCGTTATGGGAATGAATGGTGCTGATGACTGCAAGACATTATGAATGGATTTAATATCAGTGAACTCTACATTTAAAAAATGGTTAAAGTGATAAATTTTTTATGTTATGTGTATTTTATCATACACGGTACACACACACAATACGTGCATTTTTGGGGTGCACCAGGTGGAAAAAAATACATTGGGAAATCTTATTTATTTGTTTGTTTGTTTGTTTATTTGAGAGAGAAAGAGCATGAGCAGGGGGAGGGACAGAGGGAAAAGCAGACTCCCCACTGAGCAGGGAGCCCGATGTGGGACTCAGTCCCGGGACTCCAGGATCATGACCTGAGCCGAAGGCAGATGCTTAATGACTGAGCCACCCAGGCACTCCGAGGAAATGTTTAAATTAAAAAACAAAACAAAACAAAAGGTCTATAGGAAAACATGTATCATTGTTCATTTGTTCAAATATGTTGGTTAGAATTCATTCACGGGGTACACAGAGGCTTTATAAAAGAAATGGGTGTTGGAAGCTTATCAGGAAAAAACAGCAGTTGTCCCTGCTTGGTGGTGGGGGGACAACATCCCAGTGGCCAGAAGAGGAGAATTTGCTGTACATATTGTCCCTCTCTTTTGGACACATAATAAATCCTAGCAAATACGTTATGCAACTTGGAGGAACAGATGTGGCTTTCTCTCCTGTGCTCTCTGCCCTAGAGATACTGGGCCCTCGAAGTTCCCTGTGGGGAAGTGAGAAAAGAGGTAGTTTGTGGCAGAAACTGAATAAATAATTGTTGAGCATAAGAAAAATATAGTCCATGAATTGCGTGGGGTTCAATGTTGATCAAAGGTTTACGTCATTAGATATTTGTCAAACATGTTCTTGGAGTGTTGAACTCTGCATTCTTCTAGATTCTCCAGTTTCGGTCTTTATTTTCCGTGACAGCATCAGAAGAGATTTCACTTGAACCATAAGAGCTAGCATGTAATTTAATGCTATATTCCCAGCCTTTGCACATGAAGGGGTTTGCATTCTTTAACCATGACTTGGGGTGTTTTGTAAACATTGGCCAACTTGGAGCCCAGTGGATGTTACACAGAGTTCTCCTGTACCAATTCCCTGGAAGTGAGTCCCTGCTGAGTGCTCAGGCTTTCTTAGGTCAGACAATGAACACCACGGAGTCCCACGTGCTTCCTGTTTAACTCAGCTGCCAAAGAAGTTAGAGCCAAATCCTGCACCCCATTAGAGTAATTAACTACTGTCAAGTGCCTGTTACGTGGACTCCCTCTTCCTTTAGATGATATCTCTTGCGTTTTGATTCCTCACTGTTCTATTTTATATGACCTTTAATCTTGTCCACTGCTTCAGATCCTTTTTAGGAAAGGCCTAACACAAATAATAAAAATTAAAAATGTAGCTTCAAATTGAACTGATAGAAATATGTCCTGTTTTTTAAATTAGATGCACTTAGAAGAAGGGACAATATCCCTCCATTCTGTGTGACCTTGGGCGAGCATTTATCTTGACTGAAGACCTATAGCACGCTTCTTCACCAGCAAAATGGGGGGTGGGGCTCTGTTATCTTGAAGGTTCCATGAGAGTGCACAGATATTTTCTTGGGCTCCTACTATGGGCTAGACACTGCTCTAGATGTGTGGGCTACATTGGGGAAGACAATAGAAAACGATTCTTGCCCTTTTGGAACTCAGATTCTAGCAAGGGAAGACAGAAATAAGCAATAAGTATAAGCAGATTAAAGGGTATAGGAGAAGGTAGTGAGGGCTACAGGAAAGCGGATCAAGCAGATCAAAGAGGAATGGAAGCAGGGTTGGGGGCAGGGGTATTTAGTAGGGATTCAGGGTGGTCTGGGCGAGCCTCATTAAGAAGTGAGATTTGAGCAAAGGCGGGAGGGAACCAAGAGAGTTAGAGAAGCACAAGGACATGTGGGGGGAGATCACTGTAGGCAGAGAGAACAGCTAGAGCAAGCCCCCACGGTTTGGAACAAGAAGACCAAAGGGCTGGGGTCTCGGTAGGAGGACATGGGAGCAGCTTCCTTGCTGATTATGGTATAGAAATACAAGTTGCCTAATTGTAAGTAGATATGTTTGTTCATATGCTTGTTCTGATCCCTGCTCCTCAGAGTGTGCTCTGTGGACCAGCATTATCACAGTCCGGCCGTAGCTTGTTAGAAATGCTGACTCTAGTGACCCAACACAGCCCCGCTGAATCAGAACCCGGATGAGAAGTAGCCCCTGGGGATTATGAATCATATGTGAGAAGTAATGCTCAAAAGAATGGCATCTTTATAAATATGTGGACTTTTTTTTTTTTAAGATTTTATTCATTTATTTGACAGAGAAATACACAGCTAGAGAGGGAACACAAGCAGGCCGAGTGAGAGAGGGAGAAGCAGGCTTCCCACTGAGCAGGGAGCCCAATGCAGGGCTTGATCCTCAGACTCCGGGATCATGACCTGAGCCGAAGGCAGTTGCTTAACCAACTGAGCCACTCAGGAGCACCATATGTGGGCATTTTTAACGTCTTATATGCTTTACCAAATAAGAGCCTTATCTGAAACAAAGTGGATTTGCTTGCTTTCAATTGCCTTTCTCTGTGTATGGTCCAAGGTCTGCTGAGAGCACCACCTCGTGGTGGCTTAAGAAAATGTACATTTCTAGGACAAGGATCACATTTATGATTCAAATACTGTATCATATTTAAAGTAATATAGTTTAAAAACAATTGGCTTGGACTTTTCATCCTCCATGTCAGAAAAGACAAAATGTGCCGAGAATGGCTCTAGTTTCAGGAAATTAAATGCAACATGTACATGAACCTGGATGGCATCTGAGGCTTTCCAAAGAGTAAAATGGAGGCGAAGGAGAGGGAGGAAGAGGAAGAAGGAGGGAAGATGAAGGAAGGAAGGAAGGAAGGAAGGAAGGAAGGAAGGAAGGAAGGAAGGAAGAGAGAGAAAGAAAGAAAAAAAAAACTATTAAGGAATACTATTGGGCCGATTTGGAAAATTTGAATTTGGAATGTGTGTTAGTACTAGGGTAGTTATTAAATGTTAGTTTTCCCAAGCTTGATAAATATACTGCAGTTATAGAGGACATCCCTGTTCTTAGGGATTCATACTGAAATATTAGGAATAAAACATCCTAATATCTGTACCTAAATTTCAAATGATTCAGCAAAAACGGATTATATATATATATATAACAGATCATATATATATATATATATATAGAGAGAGAGAGAGAGAGAGAGAGAACGCGCAAATGGGCACAATGTTAAGAACTAGTATGAATCTAGGTGAAGGAGATACACATATTCATTGTACTATTTCTTGTCACTTTTCTGAAGATTGAAATCTTTCAAAAAAAGAAAGGGAAACTAGTATCTTTGGACCCACTTTAAGTTGCAAGAAATTTCTTGGGCACCTAGGTGGCTCAGTGGATTAAGGATCAGACTGCTGATCTTGGCTCAGGTCATCATCCCAGGGTCATGGGATTGAGCCCTGCATGAGGCTCCATGCTCAGTGCAGAATCTGCTTAAGATTTCCTCTCTCCCTCTCCCTGTGCACCTCCCCCATCAAAGAAATAGATAAATCTTAAAAACAAAACAACTACTTAAGGGGACCAGGTACCTGTGGGTCGGGTAGTATGAGCTGGGCACAACTTGAAGGTGAAGCCCGTGAGCCCACAGAAGCCTGAAGCGATGGGGATCCCAACTCTCGGGGCCACAGAAAGACTAGAAGTGAGGCACCGGGCTCAGGCTTCTGTGTAGAGCTCCACACCTCCATTTGTGCATCTCTCATTCTTTTCATTTCCTTATTTTGTATCACTGTAAATTACAAACATGATGTGCGTTGATTGTGGAAAAACTCCAACAATATGGAAGCATGGTGAAGTAAAATAGAAAAACCCTCATTAAAACCGGTTCCCTGGGCCTCCTTGGTGGCTCAGTCATTAAGCCTTTGGCTCAGGTCATGATCCCAGAGTCCTGGAATCAAGCCCTGCATTGGGCTCCCTGCTTGGTGGGAAGCCTGCTTCTCCCCCTGCTTGTGTTCCCTCTCTTCCTGTGTCTGTCTCTCTGTCAAATAAGTAAATAAAATCGTAAAAAAAAATAAAACTAGTTCCCTGTTCCCATACTCCCTGCCTGGAAATAACCAATGTGAACAGGTCCTTCCCGTCTTATTTGTGTTTCTTTGTAAACCCCGGCCATGCACTTGCTATGAGGGCAGGGGTTTTGTGTCCTTTGCCTTTTATCCACGGTGCCCGGCCTGGAATAAGTTCTCATAAAATGTTGGTTGAGTAAAAATGATCACTATAAACATATTTTTCCTCTGCTTGCTGTTTTCATTTAAAGGAGATAGTCCCCTGGTGTCTGCCCAGCTCTGCCTCGTCGTCTTTTTGCCTCACTATTTTTAACTGCCCCGTGCAGCCGCCTGGTATCCAATAGAAGGAAGGACCTTCACTGTTTAACCAGTTTGCTCATTAAAGGGCACTTCTCCCATGCAAACAGCAGGGAAAGTTCTTGTGAACACCCTTATGCACGTCTGGGAGCATTCTCTGGGATGCATTTCTGGACTGGGAATTGCGGGTCAGAGTATGAGCACATTGGCTTTCAAATGGCTCTTGTCCTCCTTCGAACTCCATCACAAGTGGTTCCCTCCTCCTGCAAATGTCTGTTCCCTACCACACTGGAGCCCACGAAACCCCCAATACCCCCCTCAGCACACGGAGGCAGGTGGGGCCTTCTCAGTCCTCGGCAGGAATGCGCTGCCAAGTACACTGAGCTTTGAGCTTAGGTGGTGGGCCACCCCCTCCTCACCGTGGGTATGAGAGTCTCAGGGTGGGGGACCTGCCCCTTCGTGGAGCCTCTGGGGAGGAGGAAACTCATTCCTCACACACAGAGAAGCTCTTTTAGGAAAACACACCAGCAGTGCGAGCCCCAGAGAACAGCTAAAGTGATGGGTGCTCACAATGTGGGCAAAATCACCAACTAACCATGTGGGAAGAGAAAATGAGTCCCCGTGTCCCTAGGCCTGAGTAAACAGTAATTACATCTCAAAAGCTTGCTAAATGTCTCTCCTAAGGAACCACCCAGTGAAGCAATTTTTCTTTCACATTTAACAGCAACTATTCTTGTATTCGTACTCCTCCAAAGTGGTCATAATCACAGGTTGTGAGAAAGACAGGCACCCTCCTAAGCTGTTGGTGGGAGAGGGGCGTAGCAGGTCTTTCTGAAGAATAACTCCTTGCAAGAGCTTTAAAAACCTTCCCACCCTTTGGCTCAGTGAGTCCATTTCTGGTTATCTATCATGCGGCAATAAATAGACCCACAGACAAGATTTATCTGTGAAGATGCTCATCATAGCCTTGTTTATAGGACAAAAATATTGGCATTCACCTAAGCAGTGACCTTTAATGGGGGCTGCATTTAAAAATCAACTGGAAGTTTACTAAACCTGTGTACACACCCACTCACCCCCGACATGCATACACGGGCATACATGTGCCCACACACACTGGGGCAGAAGCCTGGTGGCCTAGCTCCAGGTGAGGCATCTCTATTTTTAACAAGCTCATGCAGCTCATTCTTTGCTAACACCAGTTTGAGAATCGTTCACCTGGTCCCTCTTGCAGGTTTTTCTTTAAATTTGTTTATTATTAATCTCACAGTGGGCTTGAATTACTTTTATAATCAGAAAAATATATTACGAAGCTAGGCTAGAAGACAAGAGGAGGGTCAGCTGGCCAGCACCGACTGCATACTGGGCCCCATCCAGGCATTGATTCAGAAATAAAGAAAGCACAGTGTGGCCTTTTATGAAGTTCACAGCTTTCTGTGGGAGACAGCCATGGGAAGACAAGGAGAAAAGCGATGTACTAGGTAAGTGCGAGGTACACTGCAATCAAGGCAGTAATTAGTTCTGGTTAAGAGCCCTGGGAATCCATTTCCAGAGTGGGAGATGTTTCAGCCAGTCCTTTTTTTTTTTTTTTTTTAAGATTTTATTTATTTGACAGCGAGAAACACAGCGAGAGAGGGAACACAAGCAGGGGGAGTGAGAGAGGGAGAAGCAGGCCTCCCGCCGAGCAGGGAGCCTGATGTGGGACTCGATCCCGGGTCTCTGGGATCATGACCTGAGCCGAAGGCAGTGGCTTAACCAACTGAGCCACCCAGGCATCCCTCAGCCAGTCCTTGAGGTGCATGGAGGAGGGGCGGAAAGGAACAGCATTCCAGATTGAGGAAAAAGAGCCCATGCAAAGACATGGAGTCATGAACAGCCTCACATATTTGAGAAAATGTGAGCAGTGGGGTGTGGCTGGAGTAGAAATCTGCACAAGGCACAGGAAGGGTGCACTTGGGAGAGGCAAGTAGGGCCAGCTCTGGGGCTTGTGCACTAGGTTAGGGACCTGTAATTTGAGCTGGAGAGCCAGTGGTTCCGAGACTGTGTGTCAAGGAACACCAGTCCTCCTTCACATTGATGGATAGATCCTCAGTGTGAAAGGGTCCCATAGCAAAATGTCTTTGGAAAACTCTAGGTTAATGTGTTTGATTTTTTTTCAATTGCAGGACACATCAAAGCCTTTAATAGACTTGTATGTCAGGAATTCTCCAAGACAAGGCAGCATAGGGAATACGCCTCTGCTTTATTTAACTATAGACCCACCACTACCAACACCCCACATATCCACACCTTGCTGCTGTTGATATGTTTTTTTAAAGAAAACTCATTATGAACATCTTACACTGTGGTGTCCCCAAGGGCAGAGTTTGGGGAATTCAGCTGTGATCAGTAGGATGCCCATGAGGGAAACCAGTAAAATGAGAGCAGCAAAATCTTAGGATTCCCATAGACCAGGTTCAAATCCCAGTTCCCGTTTACCAGCTCAGGGACCTTACCAAGTCATCAAAGCAAGGTGCCTTATCAGTAAAGTAGGACCAGTACAAACTACCTGGTGGGCTTTTGGAGAGGAAATGAAAGTACAAGCACGATGGCAGACCCTCAGTAGGATCTAAGTAGTTGACAATCACCATTAGGATCTTTTCCAACTGTGATTCAGAAAGATCCCTCAGCAGCTGGCCTGGAGGTGCCCAGCCAAGTTCAGTCCTGAGGTCAAGGGAACTTGCCTTGCTGCTGCTGGGGGAGGTAGGCAGTGAGGCCAGGGGCAATATCCCCAGCTGTGAGAGGCAGGAAATCCCAGGACTGGGTGGCCTGATGCAGCCAGAAGGGACTATGGAGAGCACCGCTGAATCTAGCTCCAGTGGGTCTAGGGGTTGGTATGAATTGTAATCAGGACGGAAAGTCCAAGCAGAGTGGCACTTACGGGGGAAAAAAACCAAACCAAAACTGAATTGCTGGGTGTGTGGAGCCCCCTCTGTTGAACACAGGCCCTTCCATATGACTTAAGCCTGGCTCTAAAAATTTCTCTTTGATTTATTAATTTTTTTAGTGATTACTCCCAGTTTCAAATCACATTTCATGTTGTTTCTCTTTGGCAGACTTAGAGGGTTTTTATCATGTTTTTTCCCCAACCTATAATAACAAAAGAAGGGAGAATAAATTTTAGGTAGGGAAATTGGTTGTTCAGCTCTTGCCCAAAGATTTCCACAAATGCGGGTGTCTGGGTGCTGTCATTAGAAAAGGGTTCTGTAGTAAAGTGGCCATAGGGGATGGGGGAAAAGTGCTGCCCTTTGAAAGGATACCAGCGTCACTTAGATGTTCCTACCCCAACAGACATCAGCAACCCTCTGATGAAACTATGTGTTCACCAGGAATCCACCGCTCATTCTAAAAGACAAATGGTAATAAGAGGACTCAGCCAGATGTGGTGTAGAAGGCAAATCTGATCCTTGAGACCTCCCAGGAAGATAGCTCAAGGCAGTCCCATTTTGTAGGTGAGGACACTGATGCTTTCCAAGGCTCAGCCACTTGCTCGAGGTTATACAACTGATTGTGGCAGATCTGAGATTCTAGTTCAGGTCTTTCTGGTTCCAAACGTGCAAACTCTGCTGTCCCATGTCCTTGTGTCTTTGGAGAAGGGCACAAAGAAAATGCTTGGCACAAGGCCCAGCATGTAGAAGATACTCAGTACAGGGGAGCTGATCCTATTGTCAATATTGTTATTCCTAAAACTCTAGTTGTAGAATCTGAGAACTACAGCGTTCCCCCCACCCCTCAACCCCACGTTTGTGCTGAGTGTTCTCATCGGTATTTCCTTTAAGCTTAATGGCACTTGGAGCCAGAGGAAAACCTTTTCTTCTACTCCAGTGTGGGGGTTTTACAGACAAGGAAACCAAAAGCTGGGACTTGCCTGGGCCTCAGGCAGTGAGGAGGACAGAGGGGGATCTGAACTCAGATCTCTTGACTCCCTGGCTGGGATTCCATCCACTTCCTTGACTGGACTGCCTCACCATTCCCAAGAGGCGGGCTGTGGACTAAGGCAACGGCTCAAGAAAGTCTCCCTTAACTTGGCTCTAAACCTATTAACCAGGAGGCCATTTAATTGTATTGATGATCACAGATTATTATTATTATTTAGAGGGGGAGGGGCAGAAAGGGAGGGAGAAGGTGACAAAAATCTCCAGCAGATTCCAAGCTGAGCATGGAGCCCAACTCGGGGCTCGATCTCACAACCCTGAGATCATGACCTGAGCCAAAATCAAGAGTCAGATGCTCAACGGACTGAGCCACCCAGGTGCTCCAATCACAGACCATTATTGCAGATACTTAGCGATGGCTGTTTCTGTTACTTAGCTATTGTAACAAATGGGCACCAACTGTGGCTTAAAGCAACACTCTCTTTTAATTTTTGTTTTTGTTTTCTCTCTCACAGTTCTGGAGCCCAGAAGCCCAAAATCAGTATCACTAGGCAGAAATCAAGGCATGATCAGGGCTGTGGTCCCTCTGGAGACTGTGGAAAAGAATCTGTTGCTTGTCTCTCGCAGCTTCCAGAAGCTGTTGATTCCTTCACTGCGGCCACATCACTCCAGGGCCGGCATCTTCATGTTCATGTCTCCCTCTGTTCTGTCTTCACATTGCCTTCCCCTCTGTGTCTCAAATCTCCCTCGGCTTCCATCTCATAAGGACACCTGTGATGGCATAGAGGGCCCACCAGGGTAAAGCAGGAGAACTTCCCCATCTCAAGGTCCTTAGGTTAATCCCATCTGAAAAGATCCTTTCCTCATATAAGGCAACATCCAGAGGTTCCAGGGATTTGAACGTGGCTCTCTTTTGGAGGGCCATTTTCCAACAAACCACAATAGCTAGATAAATTCATCTTATCTGCTAGCTAGCTTTGAAGGCCCTGGGAGCTGGGAGTGGGAAGGAGAAGGTAAGATGGGGAGAGGAAGGAAGGAAGAGGAGACAGGGCAGAGGCGGCTCTCATCTAGTGGGCCAGATAGTGCTGAATGAGCAGTCCCGGATGCTCTTGGGACAGGGTCAGCAAACTATAGGTCACTTTTGGATGTCTGTTTTTATAGAGTTTTATTGGAACACAGACATGCCCATTTGTTCCACATTGTCTACTGTTGCTTTCAAGCAGAGCCAAATAGGCAGAGTTGAATGATTGCAATAGAAACTATATGGCCCACACGCTCAACACTATCTTCCCTTTAAGAAAAGGGATCCCAGTCCCTGTACTGGGAGGTCAGAGAGCAGGGACATGAATCTCTATTCCTTTTCCCCCCCTGTCTTTTTCTTCTCTGTTTCATTTTGGGTAGTCGCTAATGCTGTGTCTTCCAGTTTGCTCACCTTTTCTCCCACAGTATCTAATCTGAAATTAATACCATCCAGTGTATTTCCACCCCTCAGACATTGTACTGTTCATCTCTAGTAGTTTAGTCTGAATCTTTTTTCCCATTTTATATATCTTTACTAAACATGCTCATTCTCCTCTACCTTCTCAAACATAGGGTGCATTGTAGCTGTTTTTATGCCTTGTCGACCAGTTGTACTACCTGCAATTTTTACATCTATTTCTATTGATTGACTTTTTTCTCATTGTGGGTCATATTTTTTCTTCCTTTTTGAATACCTGATATTTTTTTATTGGATATCATACTGTGACTGTACAAGTTTCCAATTTATTCCCTTGCAGCTACAAATGTATTCATCATAGTCCACCCTAGACTCTAAGCATTTCTTCTTTGTTGTGACACTATATTTAGCTTTGTTAGTAGGGGGTGCTAGAGGGGTGCTGTAGGCAAAGCGGCTTCTCTACCTTACTCTAAGGTACTCCTGTTGGCCTCTTGCTCCTTTTTTTTTTTTTTTAAGATTTTATTTATTTGACAGAGAGAAACACAGAGAGAGGGGAACACAAGCAGGGTGAGTGAGAGAGGGAGAAGCAGGCTTCCCGCCCAGCAGGGAGCCCGATGTGGGACTCGATCCCGGGTCTCCCAGATCATGACCTGAGCCGAAGGCAGTTGCTCAACCAACTGAACCACCCAGGCGCCACCATCTTCTTGCTCCTATTGTGAATGGCTGCCAGGAGAGTATGGGGGAGATCCAAGCAGCCCACCCCCATCAAATTTTAGGAACCTCATGAATTACAGGGTTTTCTACTCTGGCTGCTAGCAACATGAACTATTCCTGGTCCCATGTGAGCGTCAAAGATTGTTCTTTCTGTTCCATTCAGGTGGTCCTTTCTCTGGCTTCTAGTAGTTTCTTCACATGTTTGTGCTGATCAGCACTTAGCCGATAACTTGAGCAGGACCCTGTACAGATTTCTGGAACTTTCTCTTTCTGAAACTTTCTTCTCCAGGTCTCTACCTTGCAAAATAGCTGCCCTGGCCACCCAACTCCATCTCCTCAATTCAGGGAGGCTGCCAATTCTATCTGATTCCCACTGCCTGCACCATGGCCTGCAAACCCTCCAGACAGTCAGTTGGGGGAATTTCAGGGCTCACTTCATCTGTATCTCATCTCTCAAGAGTCACTGACCTCTGCTGCCCAATGTCAAATGTTTTGACAACCGTTGTTGCATATGTATCATCCAATTTTTAAGTTGTTTCAGGCTGGTCCCTGGTACTCTGACTTGATCAGACACGGAAGCCAAATCTCCTAATTTTAAAATATTCATTTAGTCATTGCATGCACAGAAAATTACTGAGCACCAGCCATCTGGATGCACCAGTGAACAAAACACACAAGAATCTCTACCCTCCTGGAGCTTACATTCTCACAGCAACTGATTAAGAAAAATCTCTAATGCTGTGTGAGCCCACAAGATGTATTCTGGTGAGGACCACCAGGCTGTGAGGCCCTCTCCCAATCTCCCCATCCCCGAGCTGTACTCAACAGCAGCTCTGTCCTCTTTCCTTCCCTCCTCCAGGCAGCCACAGTGCCCACAACTCCAGAGATGCCCCCCCTTTTCTTTCCCAAGATAATTAATAGAATTCTTCAAACTGCTTTATCTGTGCAAGCCTGTGGAAAGAAGCATGATGAATGCCTCCAAAGCCTAGAAAGTATAATTTATGTTTTTAATTAGATCTTTTTCTAGCCTGGTGGAATGAGTTTTCTTCCATCCTATCTCCGTAGCATCACACCTGCTCTTTAGTAAATAGATTGAGATCAAACCTTTCCCCTTGTGGAGTCACAGATAACCAGCCCTAATCATCACCTTGCATCAGACAACTAAAAACCAAGGTCTTATCTATGGACTCTTACATATTAAACCACTCCCTCCCTTCCAAGTTCATCTTTTATTTTATTTTAAATTGGGGAGATAGCCAATGCCATATCCATCTCCTGCCGTACTGCCCAGGGGTTGAGCCTGGGTATTGGCCATAAATATTTATGCATATATATTTAATAACAGCTTGATTGAGATATAATTCACATGCCATAAAACACATCCTTTTAATGTGTACAATTCGGTGACTTTCTTTTGTTTTTTTTTAAAGATTTTTAAAAATTTATATGATAGAAACACAGCGAGAGAGGGAACACAAGCAGGGGGATTGAGAGAGGGAGAAGCAGGCTTCCCGCTGAGCAGGGAGCCTGATGTGGGGCTCAATCCCGGGTCTCCGGGATCATGACCTGAGCTGAAGGCAGTTGCTTAACCAACTGAGCCCCCCAGGCACCCCAATTCGGTGACTTTCATGTATTCACAGAGTTGTGCCACCATCGCCACCGCCAATCTTAGGACATTTTTGTCACCCCCGAAAGAAATCCCATAGTCATTCTATTTCCCTTAATGCCCCTGGCCCTAGGAAACTACCAATCTACTTTCTATATCTGTTAATTGCCTGATCTGTCTCTTTCATATAAATGATATCAGATGGTATGTGGTCTTTAGTGACTGGTCTCTTTCACTTAGTGTTATATTTTCAAGAATCATCAAGTCAGTACTTCATTCCTTTTTATTACCAAATAAGACATCCTTGTATTGCTACATCAATACAAGGATGGACAGTTGATGGACATTTGGGTTGTCTGGGCTCTTATGAATGACGCTATCAGACACATCCATGCACGAGTGTTTGGGTGGTGGACATAAATACTTTATGTCAGTTTCCATCAGCTCTTTCGTTGAGGGTGTGCTTGAGACAGAGTCAGTGAAGGTGGCCAGGAAAGCCAGCCTGTGTTCTGACTGCCACGCTGAGGCGGCTTCAAGGAGAAAGAAGACAGGAGATCAGGCTGCTGCTTAGCAAATTCAGCCTAATAAATAAGAGTTGATAAATAAAGACAATTTATTTTTATAATATAGATAATTTATATTTATCTATAAAAATACAGATAATTTATAATAAACAAAAGCCTGCTTTTGGTCAGGCACTGAGATGGGTGCTGGGGCTGTCTCCTGCTTTCCCTCTCCTCCCCTTATTAGCGTCTACTCTCTACCAGACTCCAGGACGTGCGCGCAAGGGTCCTCACCAGGCAGGAGAAGCAGGTGCTTGACGTCAGGATGGTAAGTGCTCTGGTGACAGTAGTTCCTGTCCTGAAACAACAGTAGCCACAAGAGGAGCGCTCATTCCAGTTCCGGGAAATCAGGGAAGGCTTCTTAGAGTGGATGAATTCTGTTCTTTCCACATTATACTCCACAAATTTCTAAACCTGCAGAAAGCCTTACATGTTCATTACCTGGGTTTAAGGACTATTAACGTCTTGCCAGATTTTTTTTCTGAACAATTTTTTAGGTAAATTTCAGACACTGTGGCAGTTTACCCCTAAATATGTCAGTACAGTTTTTTTAAATGAGGATCCTTTCCTGTATACAAAACTCTTACCACACCGAGCCTAAGTCATAATATTCCTTTAATATCCTTAATATCTAGTTGATATTCAAATTTCCCCAATTATTTCAAAACCATTTTTATGGTTGCTTTGTTTGAAAGAGGATCCAATGCAAGTAGGGGTTCCCTTTAATCTCCAGCATGAAGGGAGGCCGAGGGGGTTCTGGGCTCAGAGGCAAGTCCCCAGCAAAGTTGCAGGAGGAGTCTGACATGCCCAGAGCCTGAGGCTGTGAAGAAGGGTCCTGCTGGTTCTTGCAGTGGCCCCCAGGCTCAGGGGTCCCTTCAGGAAGACCTGGAAACCTTCCTTCATCCCGGGGAGAGGTCCATCCATTGACTGGTTGCTCTGGAAACTTCCCCAATGAGTGATTCCATCTTGCTCACCTTGTGCTCATGAGGGGGATGGGCCCTCCATGGACTCCCAGGACAGTGCTCTTTCTAATGCCTCAGGCTGCTACTTCCAAGCCAGGAGACCTTCCTTTGTCCTGCACACTGGGATGCTAGGACATGACAGATCCTGACTGTGTGATGGCCCAGGAGGGCGCGCTCTCACTTCCCCAGATTTCCAGCAGGCTATTGTGGTGCCCCGAGGTGACTAATTGTTGTGTTGATCGTCAGAGAAGGAAACAGTGGCCTCTGTTCTGAGTCCTGCCCTTTGAGAAAAGCTGTGTGCTCCTGATGTGGGTTGGGGGGGCCACCTTTTGAGAACCACTCATCCCTGTCTTGGAGATGTCTCTTCTTTTCTGTGATGGAACCTCATTCAGACTTCACCTTGCTGGCCTTGCCATCCACTGACAGCCCTGGATGTGAGCCCTCCTGATGCACCACAGGGACACTTAAACTCAGCCAGCAGGGCTGGAGGGGCCGGAGACAGGGGCCCCGCTGACCGGCTCTGACTGCCCCCGGCATCGCACTGTGACGCCCAGGCGTCAGGTGCAGGGCGGGGAAGGGTCTTCCGCACTAATCAGTAGACCGTCTTTCTAGGCAGTACTCTAGCTCAGCCCTTACCTCCACCCAAACTTCTCTATCAGCTTCTTCAACGGGCTCACTCATCAAGGCCTTGAGAGCTGGATAAGTAATCCAGGAAGCCACTTCTATTCACACACTGATTCAGTGTATTATTTATTACACACTTTGTTTGCCAAGCACAGTCCTCGGGGCCAGGCACACGGGAATGAGAGACACAAAGTCCAACCCTTGCAGGACGACATACAGTCCAGTGCATTCATTTGCAGTTAACTGATTTCAACCAAGACACAGAAGAGCCAGAGTGCTGAGCACGGATGGCTGCTGACCCACCATGGACAGGGTCGAAACAGTGGTGTGGTCCACGGTCTTAATGATCAACTGGTCCCTGGACCACCAGAAACATCTCAGATGCCTGCAGGGATGCCCACCTCAGGAAACCCTGCTCCCTATCATCATATACTAGCCTTAGGGCCTGGAGACACACCCCGTCCCCACAACTGGCCCTGCCAGGTCCCAAAAGCCTCAGGCTCCCATGACTCATCCTTCCCCCAGAGAGAATCACCTCTGTAGATGGTGAAGTTTCTCCTCGTCTTAGGTATTCCATCTGGATTCACTCTGGGAAGGAAGTAGGGGGATGGTTTGAACCCTGTATTTTAACTACACCTCATAGATTCTTTTTCAAGATTTCAGGGTTCTATCTCTTTAAAATTATTATTATCTAAAGATACCCATCTGTATATAGTAGTAATTGTGATAACAGTTAAAATAATTACTGCTAATAATAGCTCTTATGTATTACACACTGTTTTAAGGGCTTCGGGCTTTGCAAACATAAATGAATTATAATTAAATTTAAATGTAAGTATAATTAAATGGTTATAATAAATAATCTAATCTTCACTGCACGATGACCCCGTGAGGTAAGTATAACATTATCTTCATTTCACAGATGGAACTAAGGGTTAGCAAGGTTAAGGGACAGACCCAGGAGGAAATCTTCTATTTGCCTCCAGAGCCCTGTTTTTAGTCACGATGACGTCTATGTTACTTTTGGATGTATTTGAAACAACACCAGACTCCGGAGGAAGTTTTTCAGACTGCAGGAAGAAGAGAGAGACTGGCAATTCCGGAAGGGACATCATCTGGAGACTCCCGGATCTCCAAACTTACTGAAGTTTTGTGAACTGCAGATTCCAACCCCCCCACACACACACAACCCTGCAGACTACCTGCGTCAGAATTTCTGGGCAAAAGCAACAAAACTTATTATGTCATAGTTCCCCAAACGACTCGAATGCGGCGGATCCAGGCACCATCCTCAGGGAACCTCAGGCCTACTCCCTGCACACCACAGGAGAGCAGACTTGGCAGCTGGTTTAGCTCTTTATGCCAGGGGTGGGCGGAGCTATAGGGAAGAGAGCAGCTCCCCTCCCAGGTGATTTTCTGGTGGGCAGGTGTCAGCTGGGTTTTCTCCGCACTGGTGCTAAACCCTGAGACAGTTGGGCTCTTCTGCAAGTTGGACACACACAGTGAAGCGGACACGTTTCCGGAAAGGCTCAGACCGAACATAGAATAGCTCTGGGACAGGTGAGTTAGATTCATGTAAGATGTCATATGGAATGACATGCACCATATTTCTCACTTGAGGACATTTACATGAGGTCCCCAGGATTCCCCCCGCGCCCACAGACTGAGATGGAACTTGGGTTAGAAGTCCCATGGCAGAAAATTCAGCGTGACATTTATGTAGCTTGTAGTCAGTTCAATTCCTCATAGGATTTTTGTCTAAGTAGTTGCTGAGTTTGGTCACAAGGTGGCATGAACGGGCTTGGCGGAAAATAGTTGGGGCGGTTAGACTTTGGGTCTTTAAAAAGAAACGCTCAAGATCGCTCAGCTTCTTAACTGATCAAATCTTACATTTCCCCCCCTACTTACTCTGCACTTCCCAATTTTTGAGAAGGATCACCACTCAATGATAAACTGTTATTTTGATATATTAACTCGGACACTTTTTTTTTTTACATGATTGTGGCTTTACGGTAGTATAATTGTTTAATCATTTTTAAACTTGATATAATATTTTTCTTATTGCAATTTCCTCATAAACACGTTTATTGCTGCACATTATACAGCAACCATATATTAAGGGTTCACTTGAGACCAGGTAAACATTAGCTGAATGTTTTATGCTCATTGTTCCAGAATCTTCTCAACAGTAGTGCCCACTCAGGTGGATACTTATCACCCACATTTTATTTTATTT
>PITA01012366.1:0-62154 GCA_004023965.1 Spilogale gracilis | reverse complement strand
GAGAGGAGAGGAGAGAAAACCAGCAGAGGGGGAAAAGGCACAAATCCCTCCTCACACATGCAGAAGGGAAAGTTCACAGGACACTGCAGTAACCACTGGCAGTCCATTGAAGGGCAAAACTGCCTCAGAGGAGGGATGTGGAATCAGAGAGGAGCAAACCCATAGCCTTGCAAGGCCAGTATTCCTGCCAAGGGTGCCTTCTGTCACAGCCCTGCTTTCACTGGGACTCAGTTTCACTCCCGCTGAGAGGCTAATCCAAACAGATAGGCCAACAACTCCATTTTCTGACTGGACTTTTTTTCAGTTCAGTTGTTTTAAGTATTTCTTACTTCAATTATTTTTTTTTTTATTTAACCAATATTAATCCACCAATTTCAGCTTAATGAACCCTTCCTAAGTAAACACATTAGTGAATTAAATCTCATCAGTTTCTTTCATCTCCCTTAAAATACTGAGTGAACAAATGCAATTTATTGATTTGTAATATGAATTAACAAAATGTTCCTATTACATTAAACCAGAGAAAAACTTGAGGGATGCACTGGTAAAGCACTTCATTCATTCATTCATTCATTCATTCATTCATTTATTTATTTATTTATTTATTTTTGCTTCCAAATACTTAATCTGATTTTTTTCAGGGAGTTAATTTTTTTTTCTTATCTGTAGATCAAACTCAAGAATAACCCATGACATTTCTGACCATTTATAGGCAATATAATCCCATTTTCTCATAAAATATGTATAAATTCAGCATTTAAAGATTTATTTATTTATTTGACAGAGAGAGATCACAAGTAGGCAGAGAGGCAGGTAGAGAGAGAGGAGGAAGCAGGCTCCCTGCTGAGTAGAGAGCCTGACACAGGCCTCAATCCCAGGACCCTGAGATCATGACCTGAGCTGAAGGCAGAGGCTTAACCCACTGATCCACCTAGATGCCCTGAATTCAGTATTTAAAATGCTCAGACTTGAGATTTCCTGTTTCAAGGCAGTGGCACAGAGCTTGTAAGAACATCACTTCTATCCTTAAATAAAGAAAAATGTTGAAAAAACCTTGAAAATATTAACTTTTCTTGCATGTGTTACAGAAATGAAGTTTTTAGGGGGAGCCAATAAATCTAAAGTTTGGAGAAAGACATGCTATGAGAAACAACCTGATTTCAAACAGTAAAGCTTGTGATATCTATCTATCCATCTATCTATAGATATAATTTTATATATTATATATTCAATATATATTTAGATATATTAGATATTTTATATATATAAATAAAATATTTGACACTAAAATATTCACAAGCTCCTTTTCAAAATTCTTATTGATAAATTGTTAAGTCCATTTAAAACTAAACAAACTTTATTAAAATTTAACAAATGTTTTTACTTCTTTTCAAACTCATTATTTACAAATATAATAACCCCAGACAAGTAAAAGTTCCTTTCTGCTACTTACAACTTTGTGTATCCATTAAGGTTTTGATTTTCCTTTCTCTTCTTTTGTTTTTCTTTAAGATTTTATTTATTTATTTGACACAGGGAGAGAAAAAGAGAGACAGAGACAGAAAGCACAAGCAAGGGGAGCTGGAGAGAGACAAGCAGTCTCCCTGCTGAGCAAGAAGCTGGATGCAGGACTCACTCCTGACCTTGGGATCATGACCTGAGCCAAAAACAAAGGTTTAACCACCTGAGCCACCCAGGTGTACCTAAGGTTGCGACTTTCACTGTCTTTTTTTTCATATGGCTAAACAATTTACTAATTTGCTAACTCAATATCTTCGAATATAAAATACATTCCATTGCCCTGCATACACATTTAAACGTGTCTGCCATTATTACTTCTAGTATAGTCTTAATCACCCATATTAACTATAATCTGTATTCAAAATAGTTATTACTTCACAGAACAAACTGGGAGGGAGGTGTCTGGTAATTGTCACACAAAACATCTTAGCAGACCAATAACAGTCATAAGCATACATGATATGCTGTCCTACATCTTCCCACATTTTTTCTACATCTTTTCCAAGCAGCAAAAATGAACATAACCATCAATATGATCCATAGTAAGCACCCTGTAACACCCTAAAGATGTAAATATACACATGCACAAACATCAATTATTTAGTGACGAACGTGTCAGCATTCTATCTCACCCAAAAAGTATCTGGTTATCAAGATAATATCCATAAATTACCTTTATTTAATATTAGTTTGAGATCTTAAAATAACTAAGGGTCTTGGAACTTACATTTAAGCTCAAGCTTCTGAACTGCTCTTCATATAACATGTGTTTATAATCACATAAATTTAATTTAATAAAATTTAACCATTTTTAATATCATAAATATGTAGATATTGTTCTTACCTTAATTGGTAAATCAATATACTAAGTTTGAAGATTCAACAAGTTAATTTCTTAGTGAAAATAAAAACCTTATTTATTTTTTTAAGATTTTTTATTTGTTTTTTTTTGACAGGGAGACATAGCAAGAGAGGGAACACAAGCAGGGGGAGTGGGAGAGAGAGAACAGTCTTCCCAGGGAGCAGGGAACCGCAGACAGTGCTCTATCCCAGGACCCAGGGATCATGACCTGAGCTGAAGCCAGATGCCCAATGACTGAGCCACCCAGGTACCCCAAAAACCTTATTTTTTTTGAAAAATTCTATATTATACTCTATACAGAGAAAAAATATAGCTAATCTCTTGAAAGAAAAAAAATACTAAATTAGTCTGACTTGACCAAAGTTTCAACTTTTCTCATATTTATTTGAATTCTTCTATAAAACTTCTGCTGAGCAAGCAGTTAATTCCTGAAAGAAGCAATCTTTTAAAAGGCTATCACATTTAAAGAGTTAGTTGCTTATTTTCTTTATTTTTTATATATTTGGTGGGGATTATTAGATTTATGTCGGTACATAAAAATCTTTTTGTGCTAGTGAGAACATAGTTTCTCTTTTAGTAGTAATAATGATATTTAATATTATCTATGGAAATGGAAAAATAGGTAAAGGCTTTTCTGAGTTACAGACATACAGAGTGTTTATAGTTTCATTTGTCCAACCTCAGTCATGGATCAGAAGTAAACATTGAATACAAAACTAATTTGACCAGATTGCAGAGAGCTGTTCTCACTTCTGCATGGCATAACATATTTTCCTAATTGATTTGCTCTCACAAATAAAATAGGCAAAATAAAACTAGGCTTGTAAATTATATTTTCTATTGTTCTTCTTCCAACCGAAAATAGGTATCTATTATGCTAATAGAAAGCACCAAATTGTCATAAAGCCAGATTCCCAAATGTGATAGCCACTAATGAGGACAGGTTTATTGGCCTTACGCAGATCAGGTTTTTACATAGATTTCTCTCTATGTGCAGTGGAAACCAACTCAATGTTTTGAGACAAGACAGACTCACTAGTTCCTACCGTAGAAAGAGACACAGCAATGAGCATGATTTTGACAAAAGAGGGAAGGAATCACAGATTTAACCAGAAACAAAAACAAAAACAAAAAAACAGGACATGAGAATATCAGTCACAACAACAACAACAATAACAAAACTAAAGAAATAGATTGTTAATAAAATTAAGTTTGGTCCTACTTGGGAATCATTCTGAAAGCCAAGAAAATATGCCTGAACATAAATTGTCCACAAGGTGCACTTTATTGATTCCATCAGATAGAGCCAACTGGAGGGCTCCAGTAACTTAGTGGGCTCGGCAGAAGTATCAAATTATAATTTAAAAAAATTAAAATTAAAACTATAATTCTCATACAAATATAGAATGACCACAACAAAGTTTTAGAACTCAATGATGAGGAAGTAAGTAAAATCTCAAGCAAGACTTTAAGAACATTTGAGTAATTGTGTATTTATAAGCGTTATTTTTAAATAAGTTAAAAATAAAACAGATCAGTGGCCTACAGAGCAATAAAGCTATTACCTTTGGAATTATCTTGTCAATGGACAAAAATGAGCATAGTGATAAGTAATCTCTCAGTATGTGGGTGTTGAGCAGTTAGATACGTGCCTTCTAGAAAGTTGAATAATCCTCTAGTGTGCTTGTGAAATAGGGTTTCAATATGATCGGTACTCCTTTTTTCCTTATTTGCAAGTTTTTAATAACTTCTAAACATTGCAATTCAATATTTTTAGTTAGTGGTCTTGGCATATTTCATTCTTGAAATATAGTCATGTAAAAGGGATTCTTATTAGTTTCAACTAAAATTACAATGTTTCTCAATATGTTCATTTTCATGTTCTGAAATTAACTTTCATTGTCATATTACTCAAGATTTTATCCTTACACACTAATTATGAAAAAAAACAAAAATGTGGGACAAAAATTAATTTTAATGTAATCCAATTTGAATTTTTGGACTTTTTAAATACAGAGGACCAATGTCTCCTATTTAGGGAATAAAAGATAATTATTCTAAAACCAATCAAAACAAAATTTAAGGATGACAGGGTGGCTCAGTCAGTTAAATGACCAATTCTTGATGTGGGGTCCGGTGTTGCGAGATCAAACCTGCCGGCGTCTGGCACTGCTCTCAGTGGGCAGTCTGCCTGAAATTCTTTCCCTCTGCCCCTCCCCTCACTCTCTCTACCTCTCTCAAATAAATAAGTACATCATTAAAAAAGTATTTAAAAAACCTCAAATTTAATAATCTATATTAGATAATAAAGAGGCAATACAAATAAAGTATTAGAGGATCACACAATTTGATATATGCACACACAATCAACCAGAATTTTTGATATATATATATGTATATGTGTATATATATATATCTACATGTTATATGTTTATGTATAGGTATAGATATGTAAATACACATTATGTAGCATATATACATCATATTGTTTACGTTACATATAGCTACATATATCAAAAATTGTATTATGCATATCAAAAATTATATATAAATATATGATGCATACATATATATGTATATAAAATTTATATATGGTATATACATAATACATTTAGATGCTTAGTACAATGTACATGTTATAAATTTACTATATATATAAATTTGGGTGTTTCATGCTATTATTTATTACTCTTTTTTTTAATAATTTTATTTATTTATTTGACACAGAGAGAGAGATCATAGGCAGGAAGAGAGGCAGGCAGAGAGAGGGGAGGAAGGAGGCTCCCCACTGAGCAGAGAGCCCGATGCGGGCTTCGATCCCAGGACCCTAAGATCATGACCTGAGCAGAAGGCAGAGGCTTTAACCCATTGAGCCACCCAGGCACCCTATTATTTATTACTCTTATTAGATATTAACACTAATCTTCATTTTGTCATTTTATTTTATTCAAAGTATTATAAATTGAGAGTAGCCAAGAATATTCAAGTATTCAAACACAACATGTTCACAAAATTACTTTGCAGTATCTTTTCCTTCCTTTATTGATAACATAAGGACATAGGTGCCTCATTCTGTCATTTATGTCTGGTGTGTTTAAGAAACAGAGAAAGAGAAAATCCCTAGAGTGACCATCAGCAATGAGCATTTGACATGTTTCACATATCAGTTTCATTACTTTGTCAAGAGCATTATTCTGAAACAATGAAATCTTGAAGAAAATCTTTTGCCTTCTTGAAGAGAATAAATTCTGAAACTAAAAAAGCATACAAAGAAGGAATCCTGTTATTTTTATTTTTAGAAGCAATTGTATGTTCTTATCTTAAACTCACACACATAGAGGAATGTGCTTAAATGAAGAAGTGACCATTTTTCTTGAGGGTGATTTCCATATTTGTACTACTATCCTTTTAACTCTTCCTATTCTTTTTATGAGAATTGAATAAACTAGAAGTCAACTTAAGTAAAAGTAAGGGAATTTTGTCTATTCATTTCCCACTTCCATTTTTTATCATCTTTGCTTGCATTTTGAATAAGACATTTTCATACTTACTTCTTAAGAATAAAGGGAATTTGCTTTGGACTATATATTGGCCAGTGTACATCAATTTAGATGAGGGAAGGAGATGGGCAGATTGGAAGTATTTGTCAGTCTCTTCTGCCCTGGTGAAATTCCAAGAAAGGTGGAGGCAGGGTGGCTGGAAAGAACATTCTACATTTGATTAACAACAAATTGTTCTTTGAAGATTTTATAAAGTTCAAAAATAAGAAGAAATAAACAACTAGGTTAAAAAGAGCTTTACACATTCTCTGAAGGTTTGGTGGAGAATTGCTTTTTCTATGCAACATTGAGACTTTCTTTATATGGTTACAAAAGAAAGCTTAGTAGGCAAGAAATCCTTAGAATCACCTGATTTATAGCAATTAGCTGTTTGTATGCAGCCTTACTTTTTTTTAGCAATTAGCTTTGTGGAAAAACCCTCTGTTAAATTATCTTCAGATAATATTCACAAAACTATCAGCAATTGTTTTCCTATAACTAAGTGTTTGTTATTGCTTTGGCCCTTGTGGTGGTGTTGTTACAAAATAGTTTTTCCATATAAGAAGGCCAATTTCCCATTGTTGTTGAAGTAAATCAGACTAGAAGGATGGGATTATAAATGCATTATATATGCATTTCCCTCCCTCTGGTGAGTTAGCTGGGAAAGACAATGAGGTAATCTGACTGCCCCAAATTATCTTGTAAGTTGTTGTTTGAATACCATTCCTTATGAATGCTGTATTTCTTAGAAGAAGGAAATCAAATAATGTTCTTTTGAACACTGACAATTTAATTCATATTCATGAATTCTCAAAAATGATTTCCAGGTTCCTAAGATAGATTGAGCTAGATTCATCCAAAGAGAGGGGACACACCCTCTAATTAATGAACCATCAAAAGAATATTGTGTATCTATCCATATCCATATTTGTATTAGTTTGTAATCTATCCATATTGCAGCCATCTATTACATCTATTAGAGTGGACTCTGAAATTTCTCTCCACACTACACTAGTTTTTTTACCTCTCACTTGCTAGTATGAGTCTCAGAAAAGAGAACAACTAATATCACTTTGGAACAGAGAAAGACATAATGGAAGGTAATTTCCTTCCAGGGAGAAGCAATGGAAAGCCTACCAGTTATTTCAGTAGACCAGGAAAGGAGGAGAATATGGAAGAAGGGTTAAGTGATAAGATGCCATAGTCTTTCCCTACTATCTTGAAAACCAACTTTGGGTAGTAAGTATGGAGCTGGGCAACACTAAATAAATATAACAAGACCAGTGTGAATATAAAATCTCCAGGCCTGTTTCTCAAACACATCTCATGTGGCTGATCACTTGAAGAAGTACAGCATTGGATCAGAATCATGCACAGAGGAGGTGGAAAATGAATTGGGAGCCATGTTCTTGGTCTCTACATCCTGCAGAGAGGTGAGAATTACTGGTATTTGAAGTTTCCACTTCTTTGTTGAAGATATAAGGAGATGCTGAAATGATCAGTAGACTATGCATGCCTACAGTCTGAACAAAAACAACATAAGGGACAAAGACTTTCCAGTCAATAAGCATCCAGGATTATGCAATCGATCAGGGCAAGTCTGAAAAGGCTGTGAAATCAAAGAAGATCTTAGTCAGAAAACACAATATTCATGTTGATGCAAGTAGTAGGTATTCATCTTTTCTGATGGCTGAGTAATATTCCATTGTACATATGACATGGATAGAACTGGAGGGGATTATGCTAAGTGAAATAAGTCAAGCAAAGGAAGGCAATTATCATATGGTTTTACTCATATGTGAAACATAAGGAATAGTGCGGATGACCACAGGGGAAAGGAGGGAAAACTGAATGGGAAGAAATCAGAGAGGGAGACAAACTGTGAGAGACTCTGGAGTCTGGGAAACAAACTGAGGGTTGCAGAAAGGAGGGGGGTGGGGGGATGGGGTAACCAGGTGATGAGTATTAAGGAGGGCATATGTTGTGATGAGCGCAGGGTGTTATATGCAACAAATGAATCATTGAACACTACATCAAAAACTAATGATGTATTATATGCTGGCTAATTGAACAATAATAATAATAAATAAAAACCACATTCATCCAAAAAAAGAAAGAAGAAAGAAAAGAAAGAAAGAAAGAAAGAAAGAAAGAAAGAAAGAGCGAGCCTCCCTCTTTCCTTACCCCAGCTCCCAAGTATATAATCAGTCACCCCTCACAAACCCAGGTCAGCAGCTCATTTTTCCCATAGGTCTTGTCCCTGTACTTTCACAAAATCACCTTTTGGCGGGCACCTGGGTGGCTCAGTTGGTTAAGCATCTGCCTTTGGCTCAGGTCATGATCCTGGAGTCCTGGGATCGAGCCCCACATCAGGCTCCCTGCTCAGCGGGAAGCCTGTTTCTCCCTCTCTTACTCCCCCTGCTTGTGTTCCCTCTCAAGCTGTGTTTCTCTCTGTCAAATGAATAAACAAAAATCTTTTATAACATAATATTGAAAACCAAATAATATGCGGGCCTTCTTTCTTTACAAGATTATAAAAACTCCATCTACCTGAATGTCATCTTACAGAAGAACACAGTAAAGCTGAGACAGTCTGTCTTTACTTTTACATTTAACAAAATGCTCTGAAGTTTTGAATAAATTAAAATGATACTTCAATATGGTTTTCATGAACAAATTTCTGTAAGTTTTTATCTTAGCAATTTTATTCAAACCAAGACATCCTAAAGAGAAGATTGAACATAGAAAAGATTTAAGCTGAAAGAGACTAAAATACTGGCACATTTTAAAATTCTCTTCCTTCTCAATCGCTATTCAGTAGAAGTAGGGCTCATGTGGAACAATAAATAAGTCATAGAAATGAATAGAGCTGCCTTTTCTTTCCCTGCCTGAATGAGAATTTTGGAAATTTGTATACATGGTAGAAGATATATATTTTAATAGAAAGTTATTTGAAAAACCATTTAAGAAAAATCTCTGAAGGCCAAATTGATAGATTTCCTTTGTAGAAAATTTAGAAATGCAGAAATTCATATAGAAAAAAATAATTCATGGATATATTGTTTTGTAGTCTTATTTAGAATAGTGTCGATGAAGAGTAGTACTATAATTCATGCAATTTAATGATTACAGCCACAAAATTACTGTGATTTTTAGTAGTCCTTCTTTATTCACATGTCAGATAATTTTTTTTATTGTTACTAATTTTTTTTTCCAGTGTTCCAAGATTCATTCCCCATTCCCCACACCCAGTGCTCCACACACTTTAGGTGTCCCCAGTACCCACCACCAGGCTCTCCCATCCCTCCAACCCCCTCCCTCCAAGTCCCTCAGTTTGTTTCTGTGTCCAAAGTCTCTGTTGTTTCCTTTCCCTCCCTAGATTACCCTAGTTCCCATTTCGTTTCTCTCCCTAGATTGCCCTAGTTCCCATTTCGTTTCCCTCCCTAGATTACCCTAGTTCCCATTTACTTTCCTTCTCCCACTGTCCTCCAGGTTACCCCTCAAATTTAAGCTCCTTTTCCACAGCCAATAATTCTGCTTTGAGATATTTTTAGGATTTCCTTTGTGTCTTAGAAAGTACTTTTGCTGAGTATGGGAATGTACCCTTATACTATTTCAGCTTCTTTGTGATTAATTAGTGCTGGATTTGTAGGTATTTCTTTAAAAGTAAAGTCGAAGAGTCATCGTCTGCAGATGAGACTGGTGTTATAGGTTACTCAACTACTTAGAAGAGTTAAAGCTACCTCAGATGTCTCCTAACTATCAGTCAGTGTTTTTTCCGACATACTGTCCAACCAATAAGTTTTCCTTAAATATAATATCGAAGTTCAACCCAAGTTAGAACTTCAGAAGCCTGAGCCTTACTCACCTCTGGGGATCCTGGGGTGAAAGACTCCACCTTTCACTATTGATCATTGGCTTCTGATGACAGAAGAAATCTGCCCACAAATAGCACAAATATATTGTCATGAATGTTTCTTTTATTTTTATTTTTATTTTTTTAAAGATTTTATTTATTTAACAGAGAGAAATACAGCCAGAGAGGAAACACAAGCGGGGGAGTGACAGAGGGAGAAGCAGACTACCCGCCGAGCAGGAAGCCCGATGTGGGACTCGATCCCGGGTCTCCGGGAACATGACTGAGCCGAAGGCAGTCACTTAACCAACTGAGCCACCCAGGTGCCCCGCGTGTTTCTTTTATTGACATTCAAGCTGATCTTGGTAAAGTTGCCAGTAGAGATGAGCCAGAGAATGACACTTTGTCACTTGTTTCTTTAGACTTCATAGGGCAGGCAGTGTAGCAGGATTTGTCAGTAGGTAGGAGAGTCTCCCATAGAAGGTTCACTTCCTGAAACATACACTTTTCCACTGTCATCCTCAACTCCTTCTTCTACTCTCTTTCTAACCCCTCTGCACCATTTCAATTTAGTATTTTCTCTTCAATATAAATTACTACCTCTCCCTATACTAACAGAAGAAACTCTTAAATTCCAAAATGGCTCTCCTAATAGAATGGTGGGGATTGCAGATGTCTTAGTTCATCCCTCTGCACAGTAATAAGTAGAGTTGGGGCACCTGGGTGGCTCAGTCTATTAAGTATCTACCTTTGGCTCATGATCCCAGGATCAAGATCCCTGCTGAGTGGGAAGTTGCTTATCCCCCTGCTTCTGCTCCCTCCCCCCACCACCCTCTGTCGCCTAACTGGTGTTCCAAATCTAAAAAAAAAAAAGAAAGAAGTAAAATAGAGATTTCAAGCATAAGACTTAAGTATGAGCAAAATTAAACAGAATTTTTTTATTGTTGCCTATTAAACTGTTTATTTTCCTCCATATCCTTATGATATAGGTATGAACATACACATAATTTCTTAGATATTTAACATTACAAGTACCATAATGTATTGTTCAAATTAGAAGTTAAAAATGGTAAATGGTGTGTGTGTCTTTATCAGAAAGAGCATGTTATCCATATAAAGGTGATTAAAGAGAGGCTAACAGCAAATAACTGTCTCATTGTTTTGGTTTTCTGTATGAATAATGACACTAATTGATAGCATTGATGTTTCACGTCTGACTGCCTTCATATTCCTAAGACAGGGCAGCAGCAGTACCATCAGTTATAATTTGAATTCTGAATGCCATCACAGATGTTGTCCAATAAGCATAAAAAATAATTTTCTGGGCCCCAAGTATAATATTTTTTCCTAAAATCCCATCTTTATTCTTTAACATAATACTCTAAAGGTTCAAATGGAATAAAATAATAGTACTTGAATGTATTTTCCATGTACAGATCTGCTTTAATTTTTACCTTGAGAAATGTTCATATGGATTCAACTTTAGTAATTAGACAAATAGCATTATAATCGAATGTAAGATTCCCCAGTCATATTATATATATACATAAAACAATAGTCAAAAAAATAGGAAGAAAGAACAACAATCTCTAAACGACTTAAAGCAAAACCAAGCCCCCCCCAAAAAAGTAAAGAACAACCACAACAGAAAAGACAATTTATTTTTTGGCATAACTGGGCAGACTGTCTTTAGCTTGGCAGCAAATGCAGGCTTAAACATTATCATCGGTACTCTATTAGTTTTATTGGTGCTTAGCTCTGACTATATGCTGATAGATTAAAGTCCAGTACATATGGTTCCTTTCAATAGAAACTCCAGATTTTTACTGGTTTCTCTTATCTCTTTCATCCTCACATTGATCACTGTTAACTGGAGAGGACTAGGGCGCCGAGGTTCCATAGTAAGGTATGGATTTAGAACAAGAAAATAGTGGTTCCCAGAGAAAACTTGAATACTAGGACAAGAGAAAAGAAGAACAGATGGTAGGAAAGAGCAAATGCCATTACATTCATTCATTTATTCAATAAACATTTGTTATGGGTCTCTTACGGGCAAGACATGATTCCTGGCAGTGGGAACTAAGCAGTGACTAAAGTAAGAAAGCCCCTTCCCTCCAGAAATTTTCACTTATTTAAGAGGATGGGCAGTAAGCAAGCACTTAATATAATAGATAAGGCTAAAGACCATGAAGAAAAGTAAGGGAATAGAGGCAGGAGACACTGTTATGTTAAATGAACTATCCATTAAACAGTGTCCAGAGAATTTGTTACAATATTAAATTTAAGATCTACTATTATTTTACTAGTTGTTAATTATAATGACATAAGCGTAGAGTATAAATCTATTTTTACTAGGCCTAAAAGAAATGTTTGAATACATGTGATTCAAAAAATTTACATAGATTTTTCTGCATGTGTTTGCAAACACATATACTCCCATATGCGTATATATATAAGTACACACACACGTGTGTGAGAGACAGAGTTTAGTATGAGAGCTCATGTAATAAAAATCGTACCATGAATTATCTTCAGAGTGAATTTTACTTGTAATAAATCATCTGTGGTAGCTAGCTTGTCTTTAGTAAAGAACAATACAACTGGACTCTGTATGTATCAACCCTCTGACTTAGGCCAGCATGCTCTCCCAAAGAGGAAATTTTTGAAAAAATTAAATTATTGATGAGTTTACTTTCTTTAAAAGGAAAGTAAAATTATAAAAAATTGATTTGTGGACATATATAAAAAATTTAAACTTATTGTGAGTTTTAATAGCCCTACTTTAAAATTTTTTAATATTTCCAAATTACTATAATGTTCTGAAAAAAATCAATTATGAAAACCAGTATAAAGATTTATTTTAGATCATACATTTTCCCTTTTGCTTAAGTTCTAATATGATTTTACAGGGCATTTATGCATACCACACAGAAAATGCTCAAAAAGTATTTATTAAATGACTGAACAGATCTCTTATAAACTCTAGTTATATCATTCATGGGAAGGTATAGAAACTTCTGTTAGAGTGGTATATTTTACTTTCATTTTTTACAGTAGATAATGCAACGAATGGTCAGAATCGCATCCTGGAATGAGTTAAGGAATTAGTTTTCTGACATTATTTGGCCCCTGGGAGTAACATTTTCATAGTTCTATTTATGGAACTAGAATATGTTCTTGATACTTTAATAATCTTATTAATTAACATTTATCAAGCACTTCTTACATCGTCCTCAGTGCTTTATATGCATTAAAAAATCAAGTCTTCATAAAACTTTAAGGAATGAAGAAACCGAGGTACTCAAGGGTTAAATAACAGCACAGTTCACACAGTTATTACCTAAAGTCAGGTACAGATCCAGGGAGTGAATGTGTCTTGAGAGCCAATGATATTAACCATGATAATTTTATTCTGCCTAAATCTAACCAATTTTTTAAGTAACTATGAAATGTTACACAAAACATTGAATCTTACATAAAAAGTTTGTATTTTCTTGTTCCAATAACAAAAAATGACCTGATGTTACAAAAAAACCAAACAAATAAATAAAACTAGGACTTCTTACTAAATATGACTAATCTTCCTAGAACTCTATAAAATTTTAATGAACTGAAAGTACTACTAATCATATAGATTTCAAGATCAATTTTTAGCACACATACCCAAATAACACCGAAGCTCTTGAACTAAGAAACTAAGAAAATTTTCCGAGTGTATGTCTCTCCTGGGCTTACAGTGTTTTTGTTTTTTTGAGTCCATTATTGTTGCCATTGGTTTTCTGAACAAACTTCCATATATTACTTTGAGAAACACATGGGAAAAAGTTTTATTTTTAATGGCAATGAAGAATAATAGTAAAGAATAAATATGAAAACATAAAAATAAAGGTGATATCTTTTTATAATAATGTCTTTCAAAAAAATTTTAATAGATTTTATTTATTTGACAGAGAGAGACATAGCAAGAGAGGGAACAGAAGTAGAGGGAGTGGCAGAGGGAGAAGCAGGCTTCCCACGGAGCAGGGAGCTGAATGTGGGGCTCTATCCCAGGACACTGGGATCATAACCTAAGCAAAAGGCAGAGGCTACTCTACTGAGCCACCCAGGAGGCCCAAAGGTGATTTCCTGAGCTGTACATTGTTTCTGTTTCCCAAGAGAAAATAAGTTCAGGAGAAAAAAGCACTTATTTATTGTTAAGAAGCTTCCATGTAAAGGATGTTGGAGTCTAGGAGATAATATAGCAAACACAATTGTGTATGAATTACTTTGACCGTTTTGGCAGATGGAAATCTTAACTGTTTTTATTTTCATAGTCAGTGGTAGCCATTTAAAAAATAAATGTTAGAGTAGAGAGATTTTATATTCTCAGACTTAACTTTCATTTTACTTTTTAAAAAAGGATTTATTTATTTATTTCAGAGGGAGTGAGTAGGGCAGAGGGGAAGGGAGAGAAATCCCTAACCAGACTCCCTGGCAAGCAAGGAGCCCAACCCTGGGCTCAATCCCAGGACCCTGAGATCATAACCTTAGCTGAAACCAAGAGTTGGACGATCGACTGACTGAGCTACCCAAGCGCCCCACCCAGACTTAACTTTTAAACTACACATTTTAGAGGGCTGTATGGATAAAACAGAAGAATCATATATATATTTCTCACTGCATCTAAAAATGCCTGGAACTAATACACAGTCTTCAATAAATTCTTTTTTCTTTAATAAATTCTTTAAAGCAAGATATTCAGAATTCCCTTTAAAAATTTACTTCTGGTAACCCAATAGAATATTTCTTGATAACATTAATAGAATTTCCATTTAGTTGTTTTATTTTAAATCTAGCATCTATTATTTTCTGTTCCTATTTAAAACCTGCCTAGCATATACAGTAATCAACTGTGTTGTATTTCATTTTTTAAAAATATTTTTACATTTATTTAAAGAACAGTACCCAATAAATACCTAGTAACAAACCTAACCAAAACTGTTAAATTCCTTTTGTTGTATATTATTATTTTAACAATAATTATTTATAATTTTCTTTTCCTGAAACTACTATAATGTATGTTAAATATACTTCAATAAATAGTTATTTCAAAGTCAATATATTTGCATTTTAATTTATTATTTATTTTATTTTCCTCCATGAATAACATGTTTTCATTCATATTTTCATTTAAGTGCTCTAGATGTATCTTTTATTCAAAACATATCATCAAAGATGTTTACCACCCACTGATTTTGAGATGTAATAAATTATTAAATATATATGCTTCCTTCTTGGAGAATAATCCAAACAATTTTGCAGCAAGTCAGCACCTTGAAGGGTATACTAGGAGGCCTCATTAACAACCAGGCAAATAAAAGAGAATATTTCTCTGATTTATCATTCTGATGTCTTGTTAGAGAAAATAGATTTGTAGTTGAGGAGCTGTTGTTCAGAGCACAATGTTATTCAGTAGTTGCTGGTGTTAAAATGATTCTTCCAGAAGTTATGAATTTGAGAAACTTCTAGAAAATTTTGTCACATACCCCCTTCTACAAAAGGTCCTGAATGATGTGAATGTCTCCTGCTGACTCACAGCATCACACAAGTGGTCACTGTTTGATGTCCTGCCTTATTTGCTTCTTGAGGCTTTAAAAGGACTTTTTGCAACATTTAAAAGATTTTTTTTCATTTTGTAAATGAACCTTAAAATTTAATGCAGTGTAAAGTAAAAAAATAAAATTAAAAAAAAACCCAAAACTTTCACCTACTTTCTTCTTTTATATACTATTATCCCAGGGTGTTTTTGTTGAAATAAAAGAGTTCAAAATATTTGTATATATTTCTATTCATTCATTTAATTGTTCAACAACTATTTATTCAGTGTCAACATAGTAAGAGACACCTTCAGTAAAAGTAACATAAAGATAGGTGAGATGCTTCCTTATTTTCCTAACTTTAGAGTACAACAAAGAGATAGGGAAATAAATCAGTTATTGTAATGCAGGAGAGAACACTAAAGGAAAAATAATACAGCTTAGTGGAGGTGTTAGCTAATGCTATGGTGGTAATCATATTACAATATATAAATGTATCAAATCACCACATTGTAAACCTGAAATTTATAAAACGTTATATGTCAATTATATCTCAACAAAAAATAATAATTTTAAAAAGTAAAGGTAATAAAGTGGTCATTTTTCAGGCGCTTGCTCAAATAAGTCACAGTTCTTTGGGAATTGCCTTCTCTGCATATCATCCCTTTCCTTCCACTCCCTTGGGCAATTGTATGATAGAGAACCCAGATTTCTTGGCATTGCTTGACTGGATCCACAAGGGAGATTTGTCATAGGAGGAATTTAGAAATAGAGTCTTAGAGCCAAAGAAATTGGGTTGGTCATTTGAAGTGGAGTATCAAATCTGAGAACTGTTTGGATGCTCAGGTTCACATAGAAGCAGGAAAGAAATTCCTAGTAATTAAAAAGAATTAAGCAACTATGAAAGGAAAAGGTCTGTTGAGAGATTTTGGTGGACAACAAAGGGATATAGAAGGGATATGATTAGGTTATTGAAGATTGTCTAATACTTCTTGGCACTATCATGTGAAAGTCAAAATATCTCCTACTCTTTGGTGGGACACCTTGCTATCTTTCAAATTTCCCTGCAAGTATTTTGTTGTTGCATAAACTACTTCAAATCAGTTTCTATTTGAGCACAAAAGAACACAGATTAATATGTGAAATGTTCTTTGCACTAACTTAATGTTTTTATAGAATCTTAAAATGTTTATTGACCACTATGCTAGAAACTCTAGATGTGCCCCATTTCACTCTGAGAAAGGTATAATAACTCTTAACCCATTTTACGTGAGGAAATGGACACTTTGTGAGGTAGCAGGTGAAGATACAGGATTTGTGTCTCTGTCTGCCGCACAGCAGAATCCAAGTTTTGTTTGAACCCTATCGTTTTTCAAACTTTATAAAGAAATGGAAATTTTCTATTTTAGTTTCTTTATTTAATAATGCAAAAATTCTCAGATGTTGTTTAATAAAACTACAGCAATATTTTCTTATGCAAATAGGTACAGAAGTTAAAATAATTGCAATTGTAAAGTATTTTAAAATTCAAAGGACTAACATGATTTACGTGCTCATATGAAGCCAAGGGATAGAATAAAAAGAAAAGCAAGAACATATATTTAATTAAGGAGAATGGGGTTCCAATGCTAAATCCCTTGGCTTGTCAATTTGCTTAACATCTGTGAGTTTTTATTTCCTTTTCTGTAAGAGGGTCAATTATGTTGTTTATTTAAAGAATTTTCTGAAAAATTCAAACCTGAACACACATGGTAAATAAATACTTTATGTACTAGGGACACATAAACACACAATGAACACAATTATCACTTTCTCCTCTTTTCTTTCTTTGTTGTATCTTTTTAAAAAATTCTTATATAGATAATATTTGATTTTCTTAAAATCTAAAGACATCATTTTATTGATTAAGTAAAGATGTATTATATTTCAAGTACCAGCAAAGCACATAGGTTATTTCATATAACCCTCCAAAGCTATTTTGTAGGTGCCATTTGCATTTTACAAAAAATAACCTGGGTTTTTGAGTATTTCAGTAATATTATCTAAGTTCATTTGTCAGTTAAGTGTAGGGCCTGGGTTTATATAATTACATAGACATGTGTTCATATGCCAACCTATCACTTACTAGCAGACATCCTGCACAGAAAACATTTGGCAGCCATGGGGCACCTGGGTGATGCCGTCAGTTAAACGTCTGCCTTTGGCTCAGGTCATGATGCTGAGGTACTGGGATACAACGCCGCATTGGGCTCCTTGCTGAGCAGGGGTGAGAATTTAAAAAAGTAGAAAGAAAGAAAGAAAGAAAGAAAGAAAGAAAGAAAGAAAGAAAGAAAGAAAGAAAGAAAGAAAGAAAGAAGGAAAGAAGGAAAGAAGGAAAGAAGGAAAGAAGGAAAGAAGGAAAGAAGGAAAGAAGGAAAGAAGGAAAGAAGGAAAGAAGGAAAGAAGGAAAAGGAAAGAAGGAAGGAAGGAAGGAAGGAAGGAAGGAAGGAAGGAAGGAAGGAAAGAAGGAAAGAAGGAAAGAAGGAAAGAAGGAAAGAAGGAAGGAAGGAAAGAAGGAAGGAAGGAAGGAGAGAGAGAGAGAAAGAAAGAAAGAAAGAAAGAAAGAGAGAGAGAGAGAGAAAGAAGAAAGAAGAAAGAAGAAAGAAAGAAAGAAAGAAAGAAAGAAAGAAAGAAAGAAAGAAAGAAAGAAAAAAGAAAGAAAGAAGGAAAGAGAGAGAGAAAGAAGAAAGAAGAAAGAAAGAAAGAAAGGAAGAAAGAAAGAAAGAAAGGAAGGAAGGAAGGAAGGAAGGAAGGAAGGAAGGAAGGAAGGAAGAAAGAAAAAGAAAACATTTGAAAAGCATATATTAACTTCTGATTTCCTGTTTCATCTTTTCCTTATTTAGGAATTTAAGTATAATCCAATTCAGATACAAGAATAACAGGATAGTGTGTATTTGATTCTGTGTATTATGTTTTGCTTTATGCCATGTTTTATTTTCTGAAGTATCTATTATTTTGGCAGCAAAATCTTGTATTACCAATTTCCTTATGTAACCTGTTTATAAAATAGTCTTTTAGAATTTGTTTTTGTAGATATATTCCCCTTCAATACGCTCTGTAAGATGTTTATTATCACCATGTAAACTTTAATTTCTCTAACCTTCACGTTAAGTGTACATTACTATGTATAATCTACTATGAACAACTTTATTTTCATGATATAATGCTGAAAACAGCATTTTAACTCTTTCTTGGCAGAAAGAATTACATTATTAATCAAATATTATATAAAACTCAATCCCCAGTCTCCACAATTCATGATTGTTCAAGGCATGGTTTCTCAATTATCTCATGACACATATTGAATATTTTATATAAAGGCTGAGGAAAATGTTATGATGACTTGAACTTATACATTAACAGACAGGAGATGGGAGGTGGATTTGAGAGATAGTTGAAATAATGTAATCTAATGAGTGACTAAAGAAGAAGTACAAGAAAGAGGACTTGTCAGAATGTCAACTTTCTGAGTTACCTGAGGTCAAGAACAGGAGGAAAAACAGAATCTTTGTTTTGTTTTATTTTTAGTTAAAAATTATGAGCTAAATTCAGTTTTGACAAGTTGGATGTACCAGTTTGGAAACTGAAGAGAAGGCTGAGTAAAAAAAAGTACAAATTGAACTTCAAATCAAATTGTAGAGATATAGAGTAAGAATAGAAGACAAAAAAATTAAACTATCTAATTTTAAGAAAGTTTTATCTCAATATTCAATAAATATTTCTGAATAAAATGTTGCTTCATCAACATTGGGTAAAATAAGTAGTTTTTTTCTTTCATGTTTGAGGCATATATATTTTAATCACTAAGACAGCATGATCTTTTGAAAATACTACATGTACAAACAAAAAAATAGCATAGGCAAAGAAAAAATAGATTTCCAGACTTCTAAATTCAGACGTGTTTTCATAACATATTTTAAAGTGTAAAAAGTGAACATATTCAGTAAGTGTTCATCTCAGTTACCTACCACTGCAAAAACAAAATATATTTATGACTTAATATGAGAACTATCATTTATTTATAATTTCACAACTTGCTCGGCATTCAGCGGAGATTGTCTCTGTCTTATATGGGATCACAATCTTGTCAGTTTGAAAGGTGATAGAGAAGAGAACCCATTTCCAAGAAGGTTCACTCACATGGCTGGCAGGTTCATACCGGTTGTTGATTGGGCATGCTGCTGAGGTTTTAATTGTCTTCCAAGTAAGCTCTTCATGTGGCTACTTTAGCTTTGGTCCTGGAAAAGAAAAACAGAAAATGCTATTTACCTTAACCCTTTCATTGTGTTCTACTGGCCAAAACAGTCACAGGCTCAGCTCAGATTCAAGAAGAATTTTTGGTACTGGAAGTAACAAAGAATTTGAGGCTATCTTTAATCAATGCAGTCTGCTTTCTGGCCATAAATTATTCCCTTCCCCCCAATATATCAATTCCCCAAATACTCAAAACCTCACAGATTATAGCACTAAGGTTCAGGATCTCATTATCTAAATCAAATTCAGGTGGAGATTGCATGCCGTGGATACTGCAGTTCCTCTCAACCTAAAGATCTGTGAATTACAGAAAAAAATTAGCTAGCCCTGGTACATGCAACATACAGTGATGTGTATGGGCCAGAGAAATAGACACGCTAAATCAATTAAAAGAAAAGAGAGAAGCATATTGCCATGATTTATCCATAGATTTAAAAATCTATCCGGACACATGCTGGCAGTTCCTTAGTTAGGGCTTAGTCATTCTCCCTGGAAGAATCTCTTGGTTCTGCTGTCTGGGCACTTGGCTTGTACCCTTGAATTCTCTTTTCTATGAGAGTTGGCATGTGATTACAGCTTAAGTAGCGTTTCAAACTGGCTCCCTTCCCATACGAAATCAGAAGTCCAGAGTTCCCTTCATTTTGAACCAGTGCTTATCTTTCAGTGAAATCTTATCATTTCTTCTAAAATGTTGTCCTCTTGTGTGTCAAATTGAAATTCACTCAATTAGATAACATTCGCAAGAACTAAACCTATCATAAATTCAAGATTGTACCTTGGATTTGGTCTTTGTGTTGAGATCATTTCTTATGAGGAGAAATTTTACTTCCTGAAGAGGTTGAGAATGAGAAAAAAATTCACTTCCAAACCTAGTAAATCACATTTCTTCATAGTTTCTCTGAATTTTTTTGAAAAAAAAATCCATCTTTTAGAATCTGAGTATAAGTGATTTTTAAGAATTAGTTTATTTAGCTATTTTTTTAAGATTTCATTTATTTATTTGACAGAGAGAAACACAGCTAAAGAGGCAACATAAGCAGGGCGAGTGAGAGAGGGAGAAGCAGGCTTCCCACTGAGCAGGGAGCCTAATGCAGGGCTTGATCCCTGGATTCCAGCATCATGACCTGAGCTAAAGGCAGATGCTTAATATGAGACTTTTAATTATGGTATCATGCAAATGTGTGTGTCCTAATTTTTTTGAAAACGGAACAGTTCCATTTTGTGCACAACCTCTATATTTAGTTTTAAATGTTTTTCTTTCCAGCAACTGCCTACCTGTTTGACTCATCCAGCTGTCAGTCCCTTCAGAAGCTATCTCAGTCTCAATGAGCCACCTCACCCAAACTCCATGGCCTTTGCAGGGCATCCCATATCTTGCATACCAAAATTCTTCTCAGTATCTACTTCTGGAGAACCCAGTCTGTGCCAGTTGATACCAGGAGTAGTCCAAGATTTTAGGCTAGGGACAATACGCCAGCCCATATACTGGAAGGCCTGAGCAAGAAGTATCTCTGTCCCAGGTCCAAGCCACAGTGCCAGCGGTCTTGGGATTTGGACAGTAAGATACATAAGACCCCATGTTGTTGAAAGGATCCATGTTCAGAAAAGGTACCCACGTGGAATTTATGGCAAGTAAAACTACAATAGCCATTGTGATTATGGAGAAAGGCCATTGGAACAAAGAATTGTATATCTTTTCAAAAATAGCTGCTGGCATATTACTGGGCACTGCTAGTGATGGAATGTCTGAACATGGAACGAGGGACCATGAATCCGGAATTCCTGTCCATGTATAAAACCTTGTCAAACTCACCAGAACATAAGCAAAAAGATTCTGTTAACAATCTAATGTAAGATGAAAGTGGAACATTGAATATTAAGTACAAACAGGATCAGAACACATCAGCCAGCTTCCTGAGAAAGAACCCTTGACCCCATGGCACATTCTACCATTGGAGTAGAAAAAAACCCTCAATCTTGTTTTATGGATGAGTCAACGCATATGAGTACAGCCGAAAATGGACATCGGTTACACTGCACCCAGGTCTTGAAAGACAGTGGCTGAGGAAAATGCTCCCAAAAGGCCAAGATCTGGATGGCTACTTGGTCACATACTTCGTATGAATGAAGTAACTCTGAGGTTAGAATATAGATATATAGAATATCTATAGCATTCTCTAGATATATAGAATATAGAATATAGATGGGTGGATGATTATTGCTTTAGTTCATATAATTTAATCAAATGTACATATAACTTTTTAAAAAGAAAATTGTTGATTTTAGTATTCAGGCTTATTCACCATTTCATATTGAGAAAGAATAAAATTTATTAAAATACTATACTATATGTACATAATTTACTACATATGTTGAGAAATAAATTTTTCATAAGAAAAAATATAAGTGAGGTGAGTTTGTACAACTTAAAAAGAAAATAAATGAGTAAATTGGCTGATTTTATGAGCTCCTGGAATGGTATAAACTATGTGAATACGGCTGATTTGGCAAGTAGGACAATATAGACACAATTGTACTTTACTACTTATTCCAGGATTTGTTAATATTATTTTCTTCCTTTTTATTCATCCCAGTATATTCTCCTTTTTAGTCATGAAGGTCACTCAGTAAAGGTATCCAAAAATGAAATAAGCTTCCAAATCCACTGGCCACAAAGAGTAAATGATACAATCTTCTGAAATGAAAACATAACTAACTCCAGAGTGGAAAAATCTTTGCATACTTATAGATTTCAACCCCTGTTTTATATAAAACTTATATAAAACTCAGAGTTTTAAGCTTCCAACATCTTGAGAAGGATCACTTTCATATACCATGACATAAAATAAAAAAGATGTTTTTCATGTATTTCTCAGAGCTTAGGTATACAGTTTATATATAATAATATGCACTTATTCAGGAAAATTTTCTTTTACCAATGTCACAAAATTACATGAATTTTGATATAAAATAAATCCTTCTTCAAAAAACATATTAGATATAGAAGAAGTAAAACAAATACATTGTGTCAGTATTAATGTTCACCTTAATCAGCAGCATGAACTAATGTAAACATTTATTGTTGCTGTTATATTGCTTGGGGCTTTTTGGGTTATTCTTCAGTTAGATATACATATCTTTTCCCCAAGCTGCCTGTAACCAATTTGTTTATTTATTTATTTATTTACTTACTTACTTACTTACATATTAAAGGAGGGGGACAGAGGGAGAGGGAGAGAGAGAGTCTTAAATAGTCTCCATGCAACGCAGAGCCTGACACTGGGCTCCAGACTGAGCTTGATGGGGTGATAATGAAGATGATAATTGTACCTATGTAAAGGGTAATTATAGGTATTAAATAAGCTAATGATTTCAAAGGCAAAGAATTGTGGTGGAAATAAATGAATCTAGTAAATATAGAAAAGCTGACCTCTGTTTTATGTGGTTTTTTTTTTTAAGATTTTGTTTATTTTTCAGAGAAAGAGAGAGAGAGCATAAGCATGGAGGATGGCAAAGCCAGACGAGAAGCAGACTCCCTGCTGAGCAAAGAGCCTGATACAGGACTCAATTCCAGGATCCTGGGATCATGACCTGAGCTGAAGGCAGCCACTTAACCAACTGAGCCACTCTGTTTTTAAAGAGAGTACAGGTAGGGGTGGTGGGTGGCTCAGACTTGATTTCAGCCCAGGTCATGATCTCAGGGTTGTATGATCAAGCCTCATGCCCAGTTCCCCCCTACCATTGCCTCCAAGCTCTGCCCCCCCTCCCCCCCCCCCCCGCTATCAAGCTCAGTCTGGAGCCCAGTGTCAGGTTCTGCCATGCGCATGGAGACTATTTAAGACTCTCTTTCTCCCTCTTCCTCTGTCCCGCTCCTTAAATAAATAAATAAATAAACAAATTGGTTACAGGCAGCTTGGGGAAAAGATATGTATATCTAACTGAGAATAACCCAAAAAGCCCCAAGCAATGTAACAGCAACAATAAATGTTTACATTAGTTCATGCTGCTGATTAAAGTGAACATTAATACTGACACAATGTATTTGTTTTACTTCTTCTATATCTAATATGTTTTTTGAAGGATTTATTTTATATCAAAGTTCATGTGGCTCTCTTAAACTAGATTGTTTGCACAAGCTTGTAAGTAAGAGAATGGAGACTTGGATTCAGATCTAATTTGATTGCAAAGCCAGTGTTATTCTCCCTCTATACTACAATAATTTTCACATCCTTCCCAATATCGAAGTGGATCACAGAAAATCAGACAAGTACACATTTTCCTTTCCACTGGCAGAGAACTTGTTAGTATAAAAATACAACTGCAAAGTCTGAGGTTATTCTCCTCCCTGTCCCCCCATGTCCTCTCTCCCTTCCTCCTTTCTTTCCTTCCTCTATCCTTTGCCTTCTTTCTTCCTTCCAACATCCAACCAACATTTGGACAACTATTCGGTGTTAGAGTGGATGAATGATCTTTTCTGATAGGTCCCAAATTAGAACCTGAAAATGAATCACAAGATTTGGAAACAAAGTACTATGTATTATGCCAAGGCTCTTAACACATTGCTCCCTTGGGTAGAGGTTAGATTGTCATCTTCAGTAGACATCTAAATTTCAAGTTTTTATAATAGCAGATTTGCTTCGTTTTATACCCTACTCTCCATAAGTATTCCTTTCAATAACTGTAGCAAAATATCATTAATTTTTAAATGAATAATGTTAAGGAAAACATGAGTGATGGTAAGTATACTCATTATCAGTGTTTTGCTTTGAGTGTATAGCAATAATAATATTACTTATTGCACTCTCATTATATCCAAATACTTAGGATTTTGTTATTCCTGTTTTAAAAATGAGAAAACTGAAACTTAGGGAAGTTCAGCAGTTTCCTGAGATGACACAGCTTGAAAATGGTAGAACTGAGACTTGGTTGTCTTTGCCAGTCTTTGTGCTCATCCACAGTCCTATTTAGTATTAGTGCAGGGAGTTTGAATGGACTTAACCTAACATACTTTTTAGAACAATGAAGTATATTCTCATGAAGAGCCTAATCATCTAAATAATTCCAAAAATTGTAATGTTGAAACAGATGGTATAACTCTATAACAGAATTAATGTCCTCTCATTATACTTGTAAATTTGCAATTAGAACAAAGACTTTATTTATTGATCATAAATGCACCTTCAAGGGGTGCCTGGGTGGCTCAGTTGGTTAAGCGACTGCCTTCGGCTCCGGTCATGATCCTGGAGACCCGGGATCGAGCCCCACGTCGGGCTCTCTGCTCAGCGGGAAGCCTGCTTCTCCCTCTCTCACTCCCCCTGCTTGTGTTCCCTCTCTCGCTGTGTTTCTCTCGTCAAATAAATAAAATCTTTAAAATAAATAAATAAATAAATAAATAAATAAATAAATAAATGCACCTTCAAAAGACCCACAATATGATTAAATTATTTTTTCTGCCCAAACAAATTGGAGCATTGAAAGGCTTTATTGAGGTTCATTTGCAAATTTTATTATTTGTCCTAAGTTGTTCCATATTTTTCTTCAAGATTTTGGGCTTGTTTGTTTCAGGAGAGAATAAAACTTTTCTTCACACTGACCAGAAGAATAGTGTGGTGTTCAATGTCCTGAAGAGCAAAGTATCCTGTATCATAGTTGCTACTGTGAAAGAAAATGGTAAGAAGATCTAATAGCTGTTTGCTACCACCATTTCTCCAATTTAAATTGTTGAAGGCTTTGATTATCCACCAGATGCTAGAAGTTGTTGAGGCATTAATGGATTACCTCATAAAAACAACACCATATAGAAAAACTAAACTACATATAAGCTGAATTCCTTGATATTTTCATGGGAATCAAGCCATTTCTAAGCAGTTTTTGTAGCCACCCTTGAGTTTAATTTTTTGGTAACTTTTTTTCCAAAGTTTTAACATAACTGTTTCCAGACACACACCATCAAAGTCTTAAGCAGTGTGTCTACATACAAACTTGAAAAGCAGTAAGTAATTCTGATTTCTTGGGCCATATATTAACAACATGTTCTTGGTAAATTCTGGAGTTTTGAAACTATCTTGACTCATCTTTTCAGAGATAGTATTCTAAGGGGAGCATATTCTTCATGAGAACTCTATATGACTCAAAGAATGTCTAATATAAGCAGTAAAATCATGACTTGGTAGTATTCATTTGTAATACATTTCAATGTCTTAAAATGGATCTTTATTTGCAAAGGAGCTTGAGAAATTTGTGAATATGAATCTTATCCAAACCTTCACAAACCTTCGCAAAGGTTATGCAACCTATCACATTCTTCTGTATAAACTGTTAAAATTGTGAAAGTTCTAGTCTACACAAAACAACCCATCAGCAAGACTTCTTGTCTTTCCATACAGCAAGAGAGATGGGTTCTCTTGTGTTATTCACATCACTGTGTTATACATGGTTCCCATTTATATCAAGTCAAGAACATCTGGAAGCCTAAAGAATATTCATTAGGACATAGCTGCACCTCATATTATCTTTTCTCGTTATTATTACAGGACTATCTTTGACTGGAATTATGAGTTGCACAAGGATGGATTTTACAGTTATAGGTAGGGATACAAAACATCTGTAATAGCAGACCAGAGTAAACTTGAGTCAGTCCATATGTAACAGGGTATATTCAGGATAAATGGAAAAATATAAAACCCTTGGAAACATATCCGAGGACACTAGTAATGGCTTCTGATTGTGTATGCTACAATTTTTACAGGAAAGAAAGAAGGAAAGAAAGAAAGAAAGAAAGAAAGAAAGGAAGGAAGGAAGGAAGGAAGGAAGGAAGGAAGGAAGGAAAGAAAAGAAAAGAAAAGAAAAGAAAAGAAAAGAAAAGAAAAGAAAAGAAAAGAAAAGAAAAGAGAAAAGAAAAACACACACACACTACTTCTTTTCCGATAACTGTGGCAAATCTGAAAATGTAGCTCTGATTTCCATTATCTACTGCTTATAAGATAGAATTGTCTCTGTAAATGTTTAAAGAGTTTGCTTGGCTGAACTAGAACACCAGTAACTGTACTAATACAAGGATTCACAACTAGAGCTCACTCTCTCTCTTTTGTCATGGTTAGTTGTTTGCTGTCTGGTTTGTTTTGGTTTGCTGTTATTTTATAAACTATAGAGTTCTAAGTATGTTTAGTTGAGAGTATTAGTCGTGACAATAAAGCATTGTTTTCTTGAAGACCAATCTCATTGTGAAGCTAATTCCTAACAGTGTCTATGTAAAAAGATCCTTTGTCATTTGGGGAGAACTATTTTAGGACTATAAGGTTAAAGATTCTGAACATACCTTTAAAAATAAATTTGTAAAACTTTCACTTCTGAAAAAAAGAATTTTATATCCAAATCATCTGTTCTGTGTTAGAAGTAGAAAGCCAAATTGAGTAAAAGAAACAGCTGTTGGAAATCAACAAATTATGCTTGATTTCAGAATCAGAATTTTCTCAACCTGTCAGCCAAAATTCTAAGAAAATATTTGTTGCATATCGAAATACTCATTGGAATTTGGAATATGTCTCTAATTTTTAGCCAACCCACCACTTTCAGTATTAATATATTAACAGCTGATATAAATCTAGCAATATGGACTCAGAGACTTTGAAATAATTTTATAGTTAAAGTAATATTGTTAACATAGAAATTATGTATCTTTGGGGTACAAGTAGTTTTATTTTAAGCATAAAAATATAAGTTTTTCTTAAAGTGTTTTTAAAGTTGAATTCAATAACATTTTTCTCAAAACTTATTCCATCACATATACTTAATTTTTTATTTTTGCTGAAATTTTTGTGCAGAATTATTCACCAGGAGAAATGTAACATTATATTATGGTCCTTGAATTCCCTTCTGTCACTTGTTATTTTGTATAAGAAAATTGCTCCTGAACAGAAGAAAATTTTTCTTTTAAAACTGTGTGTGCAATGCCTCCACAGAGGAATGTATAATCTACTACTGTGCTACCATAGTTACTTGTGATCTTAGAAACAGTGAATGCTAAAAGGCATCTGTTTATTCTTGATATTCAGGCACATTTATTTAATTATATCTCCCAGCTGTAAATCACATAGCCTCTCACAAATTTTTAAGCAGAAAAAGGAAAGCATAAGAAAATGTTTCTCTGGGAGCCCAGCAGAGTGAAAAAATCCAATAGCTTTTCTTCTAATGCTTAAATTTTATTAAGTTTGTTGATTTCTCTTTAAATTGTTTATAAAATAAGATTTATTTTTATGTCCTTATTCCTTCCTGGACTACATATATACATTCTATCTGTATTTTATTACCCTGACCAAAACTGTGTGTAACTTTGGAGATATGATGAGATACGTTTCTAATTGCTATTTATTTACTTAGATCTATTTGCAACAAGTGGTTTTTGAAAAACTATCCTCACTTTCATATTTAGTAATAAGGTGTTCCAGTTATCTATCCCTGTATAATAAACCATCTCGAATGTAGAAACTTACACAATAATTTATTATTATCTTTCACAGTTTGGAGGGTTGACTAGGTTCAGTTCAATGGTTCTCACTAGAGGTCTCCCATGATGTTACATGCAGTTGGAGGGTGTGTCTTGGAACTTATTTGAAGGTTGTGCTGCATTAAACATCCAAGTCCTCTCCCTTACTCAAATGTCTGTACCAGAACTGAGATAGCTGGAAGAGTTGATGGCTAGCCAGGCATTCTCTTTCTAAGTGACATCTCCAGATATCCAGCATAGTGGTTTTAGGCTAGTAAGAATTATTACATATCATTAGTTAAATTCTTCCAAAGGAAGTGTTCTAAAAAAACTGAGGCAGAAGATGCAAGGTTTCTTGTGCCCTGGCTTGGAAATCACACGGCATCATTTCTCCCACATTATATTGGTTAAAAATGAAAAAAATTACATAGTCAGCCCAGACCTAAGGTAGCAGAGGAGAACACACAAGAAAATGAATGCCAAAAAGGTATGGTCCATATGTGAAGATAGCAACTATACAAAATATGAATAAAACTGTAAAATCTAATCCTTAAAAACCATAAAGAAATTCAAAGTACTTAAATACTCTCATAATGTCTAATTTGGCTCATTTAAAAGAAATATTACCTTTTCCTGTTTTATCAATGAAAACTTGCTGAAAAGATGAAGTGATTCACTGAAATCAAGGAAGAATTCAGTTTTGAATTCCTATCGTAAGGATTTAGCTGAACTCCATTAAAAATGTTTGGTGCAGTCTATTATAATTTTTAAAAAATTTAATAATTAATATTTTGAATTTAATTAATATATTGATGTGGCCACTTACATACTCTCTTATTTTACAGGAATTCATCAGGTTTGCTTTACAGATCCTGAGCTTTATCTTACTGTTGTAGTAGGCAGCCACTACATTCAATGGGATGCTAATTAGCACAAGAAAAGATGGAAACATTAACAAAGACCCTCCATCGCAGAGCTTCTAGACTAATCACTGACTGCTTAGGAAAAAACTAAACTCACTTCAGGTTAAATTCTTATGTTCTGTTCAATAGATGAGAGAAAATCACAATGCCAAACAATGATACTAACCCCTCCTAGTTGGCCATTCCATTTTCTAAAATGAGAAAACAATGTTTTTACATAATCAAAATGTGTAGAACAGAAAATGTTGAAGGCTCTTTAGACACATTCACCATTATGATGTAAGAATATTAACTTAAACTTTTGAAAACAAGATTAAGTGGTCAAATTAGTCCTTTTTAAAAATTTTCCCCATAAGGCAATCAAAGGGGATCAAAGAGACTTAAATGATAAGCAGGTCAACCTCAGTTCATATATAGGTTATGAAAGGTTGAAAATTCAGAGATCAGAGACTCTTACTTTCTCATGATCCTTGGATGTGGACTGTTATGGGAGGGAGTGATGAACTCTACAGTTGAACACCACGGGAACCCACCAAAAGAAATGGAAAAATTCAGCCATCATGATCCCTGGATAATTGTGTGACTAGCAGCTTGTCTCAAAGATGAAAAGGGTAAATATGATGAGATTTTATGGCATTGTACAACTCTGTTTTCCTAATCAAATCAAGAAGGTCAAACTTAACTTTTCCAAGCTTTAAATTCTGTTTTTAATTAAATGGAGACAGAAATAATGCTATAGTTAGTGACAAAGAGCATGAAAAGGTTTCATGGTGTGGCTGGAAGAAAATTCATACTAAATAAGAGGATGTTGTAGTCATAGGAGCAATTAACTCATTCTGCAAGCATTGTGCTCTTAAAGAAATACCCATTTTAGGGCCACCTGGGTGACTCAGTCAGTTGAACATCAGATTCTTAATATCAGTTCAGGTCTTGACCTAGTGTCATGAGTTCAAGTCCCGTATTGGGCTCCACAGAGCCTAGTTAAACCACAACAACAATAAACAACAACAACAACAATAAGAGCAAAAAAAGAGGGGCCCTGGGTGGTTTAGTTGGTTAAGTAACCAACTCTTGATTTTAGTTCAGGTCATGATCTCAGGGTTGTGAGATCAAGCCCCCCATCAGGTTCCATGTTGAGTGTGGAGCCTGCTTAAGATTCTCTCTCTCCTCCACCTGCCCATCCTCCCCCAAAAAGTCTATTTTAAAAACCCGTGTGTTGAAGACCCATCAAATACCCTCTAATATAGATCAAAGGAAATAAATTTATTTTTAAAGGTTATTTAATATTTATTGCATGACTTCTTTGTGCCAAGCAGTTTGTTTAGTATGTAAAACAAACTCTCTTCTTATTTGGAGCTTCCCAATCAATGCAGAATAAAACAATACATATCCAATATATCAGTTGTAAATGCTCAAATGCTGTGAAGGACACAGATTATCCTGAAAGAGAATAGGAGGTTATTTTTACCAAGAATGATCACAGAAAATCAAAGGTGATATTTCACTTTAGTCAAGTTATTTGACAATTGTCCAACAAGAAATAAAAATGAAAGTTTTTATGAGAGCAAAAACTGTATTTTCAAATGCACCAACAGGAGAAATAGCACATTTTAAGAAGTAAACAAAGTCCAGGTAGATGGACTATGGACAGAGGTAAAATAATATGAAAACTGAATGAGTTAAGCAGGATAATTTGGGGTCTTGTATGCCAATATTAAAAATTCAGATTTTCTCTAAGTGAAAATAAGAAGCCATTGGGAAATTTTACTAGGATATCATAATATGATATCATAATATGATATGGCCCAATTTGTGTGCATTTTTTAAATATGTTATTCCAGGGCACATAGTGGTTCTTTTTCCTCTCCAGCTGCTTGAAGCATCATAAATGACACAGTAACTCTCTGGACCAGGAAGTTCATGACCAACCTTCAGCAGAAACAGATGGTCAGTGATGTCCTTCACCCCAGAAAGGCAACAGTACCTAAGACAGAAATTCAGGAAAAACTAACCAAAATGTACAAGACCACACCAGATGTCATATTTGTATTTGGACTCAGGACCCATTTTGGTGGTGGCAGGACAACTGGCTTTGGCATATTTATGATTCCTTGGATTATGCAAGGAAAAATGAACCCAAACATAGACTCACAAGACATGGCCTATATGAGAAGAAAAAGACACCAAGAAAACAGTGAAAAGAACGCAAGAACAGAATGAAAAAAGTCAGGGGAACTGCAAAAGCCAATGTTGGTGCTGGCAAAAAGTAAGCTGGAGATTGGACAATAGAAGGAATAAAGATGCTGCAGTGGGTTTATCAGTGGTGATTGTGCAGATTTTTCATGAGAGAATTAATAAACTAAGAATATTAAAAAATATATTCTTCCATAAGTTGCATGGAGTTGAATAAGATTGATAGAGGAAGACTGTAGAAATATGAAGAGTTGACCAGGGGCCTGCTTGGGAAGATGGAAAGAAGGGTATAGATGTGAGAGATACTTTGGAGGAAGAATTGATGGATTGCACATGGGGGTCAAAGTAAAAAGAAGAAAGAAAAGAATAATTCTGAGAAATATATATTTTGGAACTGACTGAATGGTAGTGTCACTTGCAAAAATACAGGAGATTAGGATTTACAGGTAAAAGCAGAAATTTTGTTTTAGAATTTTAACTTTGAGATTCTAGTCTGACATCCAAGGAAATTTTCAAGTATATAATTATTTTATTCTGGACTACAAGTATAAATGTGGGATTCATCCAACTACAGATGATCTCTAAAGCCACAGAATTAGGACAGGGGTTAAGGAGGCAGAGAAGAGACCTAGTGAGTACTGATCCTGAGAGACCACCATGAAGAGTGGAAGAGCTCAAAGGAAAGAGCAGCCAGAGTTGGAAGGAAAACTAGAAGAAAATGGTGTTACAGGAACTGAAAGAGGACAGTGTTCCAGAAAGAGCAAATGGTGAATCCTGCCAAGGATCCTCCACTCTCTCAGGAGTTTAAGAAATATGAGGACAGAAAGAGAAACAATTTGACAACAGGAAAAGTAGTGATGATGTGTTCAAGTCATAGAGGACTGCTGTGTGGTTTAGATTCACTTTAGTGATACAATTAAAAACACAATCAAGTTACCCACAATAATTAATTAAAAATCTTTAAGTATTGGGGGACCTGGGTGGCTCAGTCAGTTGGGAATCTGCCTTTGGCTCAGGTCATGATCTGGGGTCTCGGAATTGAACCCCAAATTGGGTTCTCTTATCAGTAGAGAGTCTGCATCTTCCTCTCTCTCTGCCCCTTCTCTTGCTTGTGTTCTCACGTTTTTCTCTCTCTCTCTGTCAAATAAACAATAAAATCTTAAAAAACTTGAAGTGAATGTATATAAAAATAGTAAACTATATCTAACTTATAACCTAAAATGAAAGTTCTTATAATCCCATTTCTGCCCATCTGCACTCTCACACACCTGAATTTTCTCACATCCTCAAAATTTTCACTTAGCACCTCTCACTTTTGGATACTCTCTGTCTCAGTTCTTTCTTTCATTCTTTCTTTCTTTCCTTCCTTCTTTCTTTCTTTCTTTTTTTTACTATAATAGAGAAAATTAACGATTTCTGGATTTTTATTGACTTTTTTTGTGGTGGTTTGGTATGGTGTACTTTCTCTAATCTTCGTTTTAGAAGAGCAAAACTACTTTCTCTTATTCCTCTATTTTCTATTCCCATTAAAGAATAGAAGGCCTGGGAAATATTCTAACAAATAATACTATTATAGTCTTTCCAACTCTTTCTTCAATCTTATCTTTTCCTGCTTACATTTTCTACTTTCTGTCACCAAAAGCTTAGACGATAAGCTGGCAAGAACAGACTTTCTCTTAGGGAACAATGGGCGGTAGTTGAATGAAAAGCCAAAGGTGACAAAGATGAAATGCATATTATTATATATGTGGAAAATCTCCCTCTCCACATGACAATCATGGAGATTTAGCGGTCTTAGTTGACCCAGCTTGCAAGAAGTATCAACGTCAAATTTTCTTGCAGAACCAAACTGTTGCCAAATTCAAGAGGAGAGGAGAGATATATGATCTTTCCTTACAGCTCATTCCAATATAGTACAAATAATACCTTATTACAAGAATAATTGTACAGTTAATGGCAGTAAGGTTGAGTGAAGGCATAAGTTATTTAAGAAGAAACAAAACAGCAATGCAGCAAACAATTTCTTGTCAGGAAAATATAGCATAAAAGTAAAAGGAGAATACTTAGAGGGTGTTGCATTGACTCAAAAGTTAGAAATAACAGCATTTGAAATATATTCAACAACTAAAAGCATCCTGGGATTTAATTTTGGTTTTAGGTGTGTACTCAAGAATGTAGAAATTCTCAGAGCAGTGAAAAACCACACTCACTTGGAATATGATCCATCATCATAATAATGAGATTTACCCATAAGACTCCAGACCACTAATCTCTGGACACCAACTAATTATCAAAAATCATATCATATTGAAAGTTATCAAGTAGAGTAAACTGTGGGTGATTTTAAATTTATGCCTGAGTCCTATCAAATATCTCATTTTGATACATCATTAGAAATAACATATTCTCCAAACCAAAGACCTAAAATTTTTATAGTTTGATTTTTTTCATTTCACAGATAAGAAAACTAAGACATGTTAAAAGATCAGTAGTTTCACTAAGAAAACATGTTTGTAAAACAGGAAAATTTTTTTTAATGTTCAAATATTTAAAAAATTATTAATGAAAAAGAAAAAAACAGAGAAAATTACATGATTATTGCATCCTTGTAGTCTTTATAAATGGGAAGGATGAGAACTTGAAAAATATGGGAGGTCTAGATTTATGATCTTTTACACAAATGTTATGCACATTTTTGCAGTTAAAAGGGTAACCCATTAGAGATGTTCCCAGATAGGTAATGGCTCTTGTCATAAGATCCTTCCTAAGAGTCTACTATTTCACTATCCTAGTAGAATCTGAAAAATGAGTGTCTCAATTTTATATCTATACATCTCTTCATGATTAGAGTTTGATGCTCCTTTGGTCCTCATTTTCTTCAGAAGGTTTAAAAAGCAAAATCATTCTAACACTTGACAGATGTGTGGATTTTGTACATTGTAATTGTGAGTTCATTTATTTAACTTTGTTAACTTTTTATAATCTGTAGTCTGTCTTTTTCATATACAAGAAAGAGAAAGGGTTTGACAGCAAAAGTCCTATTTTAGGAAATAAATTGCATGTCATTTGAAGCTCTATAGTTCTGTGTTACTAACAAAAATTTGTGGAAATGTGAATATCCAGGAAAAAAAAAAAGACTGATAATTAAAAGAAAAATAAAAAAGAAGCAGTTCCAGAAGTAATCCAGATATTGGATTTAACAGTCAGATGTTTAAAAATAATGATGAATAACGTGTTTTTAAAATAGAAGAAAAATATACAAATATCCCATCTGGAAACATAGAGAATTCAACAAAAAATTGAAACCTATATGAAAAACAAAATTGAATGGACATCCTAGAACTGAAAAATCCAGAACCTAAAATTAAGAACCCCGTGGAGGGGCTTCAGAGGAGACTAAACAAAACAGAAGATAGAATTAACAAACATATTGAATGGTTATAAGAGTGTATTTCAGCTGAAATAGAGAAAAGACTAGAAAGATCCTAAGAGACTAAAAAGCCTAAGAGAAATGATGCAGGACTCAGTCAAATGGTGTAACATGCATTTAATTGGAGTTTCAAAAAAAGAAAAGAGAGAAAATAGGACAGAAACAATATTTGAAGAAATATACATGGAGAATTTTTCAAAATTGATGGATGGTATTTGTCAGTTCAGGAATCCAGAAGTTCTGCAAACCCCAAGCCAAATAATTACAAAGAAAGCAACCTTAAGTACATTATAGCCAAACTGCTAAAACCAATTGAAAAAGGAAAAACAAAAAGAGAGAGAGCAATAGAGAAAAGAGAAATGTTAACCTCCAAGAATCAATAATGAGTGATAATTGATTTTCAACAAACAGCATGAAAGCCTTAGAAAATATTTGCTTTAATATTCTAAAAGAGGGGCACCTGGGTGGCTCAGTTGGTTGGCAACTGCCTTTGGCTCAGGTCATGATCCCGGAGACCCAGGATCCAGCCCCAAGGCGGGCTCCCTGCTCGGCGGGAAGCATGCTTCTCCCTCTCTCACTCCCCCTGCTTGTGTTCCCTCTCTGGCTGTGTTTCTCTCTGTCAAATAAATAAAAAATCTTTTTAAAAAAATATTCTAAAAGAAAAAAAAAATTTAGTAGACTCAAATTCTACAGCCAGCAAAAATATCCTTCAAAAATTAAGGTGAAAAAATACGTTTTTATGCAAACAAAAGCTTGGGTAATTCATTATGAAAATATCCACAGCAGAAGAAATATTAAAGTTATTCAGGCTGAAGATAACAAAAACCTGGAAGGAAACACAACACTTAAAGATGGCCTTGGTGAGTGGGTGAATAAGAGAAGTGACTGCAGAATGGTCGGAGTTGTAAAGTTACTCACTTTCAAGGGGAAGGAAGGTGGTCATGAGTCTGGAATCCTCATGTCTTCCAGAATCTGCAAAAGGAAAAGAAGGGATAGTCCGCTGGACATTCATTCAGGAAAGGAATGGAGCTGACGGTTTCACTTAGGTCTGTAAAGACCATGTCAGACTGCCAACCTACAAAACTGAAAGTTAGTAAATTTGTGGGAGTTTCTTAAACTACTAATTGTGTTGTAACTTATTAGAGCAATAGAAACTAGTACAGAAATGCAAATTGAAAATGCAATGAAATACTATTATACACTCACCAGAACTGCTAAATTCACATTCCAGCAAGAATTTGGAACTAAAACTATCCCATTGCTAGTATGTGCATAATGTATATACTATTGAAAAGTTTGCTATTTTTCTCCTAAGACTAAAGCACACCCATGTTATGATTTAGCAATTTCAGTTCTGAGCATATATCAATGAAAAAAAGGAGTAAATATGTTCACAAAGAGATAAGATATGTATATAAATGTTATCAATTGTTTATAATAGACAAAAACTAAAAGCTCATTAATAAAAGAATGGATAAAAATTGAGATGGATATATACAATGAAACACTATATAGCAATTACAAAGAGTAAACTATACACAATAGCACCTCTCGTTCTCACTCTCTCTCTCTCTACATGATATGTTATATCTATAACACATATATATATATATATAATATATATTTGTGGGTGTGCATGTGTGTGCTTCTGTATATAAAATCAAGGTGAAAGCCTAAGATCAGAGCATCTTATGCACCTTCATGCATTTTATTCTTCAATGAAATATGTAATAGCACAATGTCCTATGGAATTATAACTTATACAGCAATAAAACAAATGACAATAACATCAAAAAGGGCAAGAGACAATGCATGAAATTAAGCCATGTTAACTTTCTTGCATTTTTCAGAAAGTAGTGAGAATATTTGCATAAGGTAAATTACAGTAGATCAGGAAAATAGATTGTAGTATAGATAAATCACTAAAAGAATAATATGAGAATAGGTTACTAAAAGGTTAATTCAAGGAGAAAAGTAGAATGAAAATACTGATGAATCCAAAATAAAACAAAAAAGTGAAATAAAGAAACAAGGAGGGACACCTGAGTGGCTCAGTTGGTTAAACTTCTGCCTTCAGCTCAGGTCATAATCCCAAAGTCCTGGGATCCAGCCCCACATTAGGCTCCCTGCTCAGGGTGGAGTCTTCTTCTTTCCCTCTGACCCCACTCCCACTCATGTGGGCTTGTGCCGTCTCTCTTTCTCAGTAAAAAAATAAATACATTTATTTAAAAAAATAAAGAAACAAGGAACAAAGTAGAAAAAAACTGCAAAGTGAAAGATGTGAATTATCGCATTATTATATTGAATGTAGAGGAACTAAGCAATCCAGTTAATATTGAATATTTTCAAATTAGTAGAAACTGAAAGATTAAAGTTGAGATACAAATTCATAACATGGAAAACTACTTACGGCAAGAAAAAAAAATTACCATCATTATAAAATTGAAGGTTAGGGCATTATTTTAGTGGTTTAGCAGAATAAGTTAAATAGTATTCTCTTAGACAAAGAACACATAATTAAAACAAGAAGACGTTAGAGTTTTCCTTCAAAAGGATCATTCAACTGGAAATCAAATTAAAATGCTATAAAATGGTAATTGCAGCTAGGCACCCATTATAGTTCCATTTCTTAAAATAGTTTCAAATACCAACTCCAGCTTTCAGATTTACTTTCGTTGGCTAAGTTTTTCAATACTGCTTTTTCAAGAATTAAATCTTAGCAGGAATAAGAAAAAAATACTACCCTCCACCTCATTCCATATGTCTCTCTTGAATGGATATTACATTTATCATAAATTGTTTTGACAAATTTATACTTTCGACATCACAGAGCAAGGTTCCATGCCCTGGCTCTACCTTGAAGAGGATTATTTTTAAAGTCAAGCAACGCATGTCAAATGTTATGACAGAAAATTGAAACATCCAGTTCAGGTCTTATACACGTGGTGAAGGGACTTTATTTCTCTTTCTGAGACTCTTTCTCTTGTTTCTAGGTTTTGACAAAACGGCTAAGTTTTAAATGTCTCATAAGACTTTGACCATACAAGGGTGGCGAGCATCCTATGGGAGCTGGGCAGAATAGCATCCTGTAGGAGAAACAGGTTGAAGATTATAAAGCTTTATATTTAAGCTAATAATTGGATTGTATGTTGTGTCTATGTTCATTTTTTTGGTAGTTAACTCTATTAATCTTTAGTAACAACTATTTTTTTTCCAATTATTAGTCTTGTGTCATTTATATCTCTGCTAGTACCAGGAAGAAGCACTAGAATAGTGACAGAAAGCCATGTGGGGACTTGGCTTTGAAAATCAAGAGCTGGTTCTAGAAGCTCTATATTGCCCTCCTGACTTGAAAATTCTCTGCCCATCACCAACCACTAAAGAAGAGGATTTAATTTCATGTAGAAATATACTGACTTGTTTTTGTTTTTGTTTTTTTTCCCAGAATAGAAAAAAAGAAAGATTTTAATTAAAGAGTTACTATTTAAGGAATGATTCCATTCAGCCCAAATTGAAAATCATATTTTTGAGGGAAGTAAAGCTTTTCCTCTGAGTCATCCTCAGTAAAATCTATAAAATTGTCATGGATATTAAAAAAAGGGAGAATCAAACACACAATATGGAGTATCTGAGAGCATTGAGATTTGGTTTCTAACATATCCATGAAACAGGAGGCACTGATGGAGGAGGGATGAAAGCAGGATACATAAACTGATTTACTGAGGTGAGTTAGAATAATTTTACCTTAAAAATTAAACATTTTGTATGATCACACTCTCAATGCCAAAAAAAAAAAATCAGTTTACTCTATAAAAACTAAAAAATTATTTACTAACTAAATGCATCTTTTTTTACTCCATTTTTCCCCTAAATAAACAGGTGTACTTTATTGAGAATGCTTTTGTTGCCATATATGAATGTGTGTCAAATACAGAAGTTATTACGTGTATTTTGTGATTTCATAAATGCAAGATTTTATTCAAAATATATTTTAAGGGACATCTGGTTGGCTCAGTCGTTAAGCATCTGCATTCAGCTCAGGTCATGATCTTGGGGTCCCAGGATTGAGCCCCGCATCAGGCTCTCTGCTCGGCAGGAAGCCTGGTTCTCCCTATCTCACTCCCCCTGCTTGTGCTCCCTCTCTAGCTGTGTTTGACTCTGTCAAATAAATAAAGAAAATCTTAAAAAAAAAAAAAAAACTAAACTAAATAAACTGTAATCTGTATCTCCTGAGTCCCAAACCTGAGTTTTTTTTTTGTTTTTTTTTTTAATGCTATACTATGTTACTGTGGCACTATCATTATTTATGAGTAATAATGAACAGTCCCTGGGCTGTTCCTATCTATTCCTCCCCAAGGCCCTTAAAGCCTAACTATTCCTCCTAAATATTATGCTCAGGCCTCCCTGTAATATATCCCAACAAAACTTCCTACCCTCCCAACTGATTTCATCCCAATTTGCTTAAGCTCATTCTTCCTTCCCCAAAATCTGCACTCTAAAACCTAAATGAATTTGTCTTCAATCCCCTCTCCAGACGATTTTCTCTTTGACACATTTGTTGGTATATTGATGTCATCTTTCTCCCAGCCTTCTTTGACTCACAGCTTAACTCCTGCAGTATTAGCTGTCTTGGTTAAGAGCTCCCAAATTCAATCAATAAGCCCTGATAAAACCTCCAAATCATAGATGAAGAATGTTAATGATAGCAGCAAGTGACTATTTAATGATTTAACCTGGTGCCGTGGTACCTAGCTAATGTAGGAGTTTCTTTTTCGATAACTTGTCGTTTCCACTTCATTGGACTTTTTCTGTGTTTTTGCTGTGTTATCCTCAGTTATTAAAACGGGGCTGGTAAATGTTCAATAAAATCTTAGTTGACATAAATCTTCAGGTGTTAACAACTCCACTTTGCACTTACGAGCCGTAGAGAAGTTAGGTAGTTTGCTTGAGCTCTCAAAGCAGCATTCAAATTGTAAAGCTATGCTTCCCATTTAAGGAGCAAATACCACATCCTTCCAGAGATGTCCTTCTGATTCTAGAGACTAGCATACAGTGGAGAATGAGACAAAGTTTTTGTCCTTCGGGACTTGTATAAAGCAGATCAATTCGTATAGGAGAAGATACCTCCTAGTCATGTGTTAAACCAGGGACAGACAGTAATAGAATAAGGGATGTGCCACTATAAATAGGGTGGCCAGAGAAACCATGGACATGATACTCTATATTTGTTTCCAAAAAGCCCAATTAGCAGTACTTGCAACCCATGTCAACCAGTTAATAATTAATTTTTTTTTTTTTATAATTAGTCCAAAATACAAGGATTCGGTTTAAGACTTCCATCTTACCTTAAGACTTGTATTAAAATAGCTTGTTCTCAGTTAATCTCACAGATTAAACATCTAAATTTATATGAATAAAAGTTAGAAGTAGTGATTAAGGAACTTTACCAAAACATATTATTCATGTTTCCAAAGGATTGGTTGATATGGCATTTTGATTTGAACTAATAGTGAATTCATTTTAGATCTGCAGCAATTATATACACACAGGAATCACTATCTTGTGAAAGGAAAACAGTAACTTTTCATATGTTGAGTTGGCAGAACAAAAAATTACCCACTTAGGGTATGTTTTACAAAATTATGGATAATTAGCCTAAAACTAATGACCCTACAGTTAAAAAAAAAAAAAAAAAAAGCTCAGAAGATCAACTAGTTTTTTGTTGCACAAGTCTGGAAGATTTTGCCACACATTAGAAGTGATAGTCAGTCACCTGGGGATAATTGAAAGGAGAGGAATATAGAGCCCAAGTTTCCTCTCTTTTATTGTAGGGTCCCAGAATGTGGGTAGCCCAGTGCCAGCTGCATCAACTGGCAAGAATTTCTCGGGAGATATAATGAAAATTACCGCAAAAAGTTAAGGAAGATGCATCCCTAAAAGCTTTTGTTTGTTTTTTGGGTTTTTTTATTTGTTTGGTTGGTTGGTTGTGCTGTGCTTTTATACATTTTTGGTATTGGTTGAAAGATTGTAAGAAATCCCATTTTTCTCTTTGTTCAAGGACATATGTTCAGGTGGTGCCTGCTTTAGATTCACATCCTTTCTTCTTCCAGTGCATTGTTCAGATTCAAGTCAACATCTTTTCATGCTTAAGCAGCCTACTTATCAAAGTAGCTCCGTGCTCTACTCAAAACATGCTAATGCACATTACTCATAATGAAAATATTTTTATTGTTTTTAGGAATCACACTGATCTTTGAAAAATAGGATTCTAGTTTTTACTTAAAAAAAAAGGAAAAAATTGAAGAATTAAAATGAAGCTAGACTATAATCTTGGGTTTTTACCATATTTCCATGGACATTTTATTGTGTTTGTATGTGAACTTTTTTCAAGCAAAAATACTCTATTATGTAGCCCACTTTGTGAAACGAGCATACCCAAACACAGAAACACTCTCACTTATTTATGTGTTAGATCACCATTTGTGAAAACTTGCAGACTCTCTTAAGATGACCATTAAATGAATACTACTACATAATAAAACAAAACAAAACCTAGTGTTGCTTTGGCAGAGTATTTACACATTTTGTGGAATATTTCCTTTCTAACTACTTTTACTGCAAACTCAGGAATCCATTTTCTGTCTCTGAATGGAGTCGGCTTTGTGTTGTCCTGGCTGGAGTAGGGAGAGGAGGGGTTTCAGAGGGAATGGCTGAGCAAGCAGCAGCTGCCCCCTCCACCGGTTCTATCCCTGAGTGTCACATGTCAGGGTCTTGAACAAATAATGCACCATTGTCCACATTCACAAAGCTGATGGTCTGGCCTTGCAAATTCGCTGGACATTAGAGCCTAAGGTATTGTGCTCACAGACATCAGCCCCCTATTCAGTGCATCACTGATGGCTTCAGGGAGGACACTGGGAACATGGGTCAGAACCCCTCCTGAAGGTCCATTCTTGAGTTTCTGTTCTCACTTGTCACTTGGTACAGTAATACAATGTATTTAATACACGGAAGGCAGCTAAGAAACATCTGTCTTTAAATTAGATGGATTTAAGCAATTTTAATATTTATAGAGTAATTTAACAAGCACAATCTTTAAGATCAATCCTAACTAATAACTTTGTCCATTCTTCTTTTATATAGCTTGGTGTTTCAAACACACTCATAGTCACTTGCTTAACTGGAGGATTGCAAGTCTATCCTTTAAAGAGTGGAATGTTAGCTGTTGATAATTTAGCAAACAGACCTTATCAATTTGAACTAAAAGAGACCCTAACTATGTGACAAGAACTCCTGCTGACTGGCGCTCTAGTTTTAGAAGCATGTGCTACAATTATTTCTTTTGTTTTCAGAAGCTCATGCAAAATTTGATATTCACAGCTGCTAGGCATCCACTCGGTTGAGAAACAATCTCACCACAAAAAACACAAAAGTGACTGATTCCAGATTATTGCCAGATCATGCACTGTAGTGCTGGAGAGGATTCAAGTTTAAGCGCTACAAAAGTAGCCATGACCCAGGTGGGCTCTAAGGTTTCAGCAAGCCAAGCCAGACTCCTGTCTGCTGATACCGCTTGATAACATCTAGGAATTCCTAGTAGTGGAGTAAGTAGGGTAGCTACATTTTTCCCCCTCCTCAGAATGACTATACTGAGGCAGACAACTGATAGAGGAGTTACAAGATTGAAACTAATATATGTTTGCTTGCTGAGAAACTCAATCAAAATTCCTGTTTACAACATCAATAAAACCGGAACTCTGCATCTCAGCATGAAACCTATATGTAAGCATGATTTGGGCTACATTAGAAAACCATATATAAAGAGGGGTGGGATACAATGTAAGAGCATTTTTCAAAAAAACAGTTTTTAACATAATTTTAGTTTCATCTCTTTAAATATCACTCTTTGAGTATGAGGACTTTTTTAAAAAAGAAAAAATCATGTGAGAAAATCCTCCTAGCCACAGGAAAATGTGGAAAGTCATCATGACAAACAAGAAAAAGGAAGAAGAAAGTATTCATGGCACTCTTGTACAGTAAAAATTCTTGTCGGTAATTCTTCAAGAATTAGGCCTGTGTTGGGGATTACTCATCTCTGTCCATCTGTATGTGTGGCATGTTTGTTGTACAAAGCATTTATTGCTATAAAATAGATGAAACACACTTAAAAAAATCAATACACCTCAAAACATTGCATCTTTTAAAACTTTAAAATAACCATGAAATCAAATGAAAGCATTGCCGAAAAGATTTCTACGTACATATGGTTTTGTTTTTGTTCAATATGTGTCCTGTGCTCTTAGGAGAAGAGATCTGTTTCTCTATTTCCTGTCCTTCTATTGTTACACAGAGAGCTCTATGTTCTATCATTACCATTCCCACACATGTATGGGCATTGCTCACATGTGCTCCTTGTGTTTTCCCCCATTGTAGAAATGCATGGTGATAGTTATGTATCAATGTGAGCTTGTACCTGTGCATTATTACTTCTGCCAAGCAAGTTTTCTGTTTTAGCTAAACAAACATTTTCTAACTATATAGACTTTCTTCAGCTATCTGCCTACCAGATACTAGTAGGAATATTCAGAATAAGAACTATTCCTAAACCTCACTGAATCTAGACTCCCAGTCTTTGCTATGCTGTGAGTCCCTAGCTTTAAATTTGGAGGTGGTTTTTTTTCCTATTTATTTTTTAAGAGTACCTGGTTGGATTTGGAGGAACAAAGAATCAGGAGGCAAAATCACTGTATGTTTTAAGTAAGTTAGTTTCCTTACACAATCTCATACGACTCATATATAAAGTGAAGAAGAGGAAAAGTTGGTCTCTAAAACCCTTTCGACATCTAAGATGTTGGCTATCGTCAAGAAACTTCTTTAGGTACACAGCATTATTGTGAGTTATGGAACTCAAGGATGAACAAGAGTTAGTCTCACATTCACCAGGTTTTCTATAGAGAAAGATAATATAGAGAGGTACACATATAGAAATATAAGTCTATCTTGTTTTACCTTTTCTCTGCTGGTTTTCTATTGAATATCCATTCTCTCTTTGTTCATTATTACAAGATGCAGGATGGTATTTGGTGCTTCAGGGTGTCCTGCTAAAAAATTTTTAATTTCCTAAGCTTCCTTGCTCCTAAGTACAGCTGGTATGATATGACTCTGATCAATAAGATCTAAGTTGAAGTCTTGCCAGATGGATTTTTTTTTGAAAGCACATTATATTTCATGTTAAGGTGACAGGTTCAGCTAGTAAATAGCACCATTTGCAATAGACTTTCAATCTGGAATATGGGATCGATGTTTACGGATAATGTACCCATTTTGCACCCATTAACAGGGAGTCAGGTAGAATCTGTATCTTAGTTACTCCATTGGATGGCTGTCTAGCCCTAAGCTACCTACAATTCAGACTTCTATGAAAATTAAACTTATAAATGGTTAAGACACTACAGTTTTTGTTTCTGTTATTTGCAGATTAAACAATCTTAACTGATATATTTGCTGTTATATTTCTCAAACAGTAGTTCATGTTCCATGTGCAAATAATGCATCAGATATCAATAGATTAAAATGCAAATAAATACAACACAATCTTTATGCTTTCCTTAATCAATTTTTATTCCTCTAGAGTTTTTCCAGTTTTTATTCTGTTTGTTGCTCTTATATTATTTCTCATATTTTTTTTTCATTCAATATTCATTTTAAAATGTCTAATTGCCTTACCAAAGAATTTCAGTAAGCTAATTGCTATTTAAATTACACATTTTGCCAAATATTATACCTGTTTCCTTGAGGATCAGATGGTTCCATAATTTGTTATAGTTTCAGTTATCTAGCATTTTCTTATTCTACTGATTTAGTATTCTACCTCACAAATCTATTTGAGTTGTTTTGTGACTCAATTTACTCTTGATCCTAATCAAGGAATTATTCATATGTTTTATTTCCTTGTGATTTATTTCCATCAGTTAATCTTTGTCCTGTATTGCCCAAATTATATTTCTTTCCCCTGAAACTGTGTTCTCATTTCCCTTTGAAATGATTTCTGTGTGACTCTGATGATCTTCTATATGGCCAATTTAACATTTTTCACTATCCTTATCACATATATTGTGTTTTAAGGCAAGAGACAAGCAGAATGAGCCTTCCCCATGGCTTATGTACGGGTATTACTGGACAGAGAACCAGTTCTAAATTCAGGTTTGGCTGCTCAAAGCTTGAAAATCAATACTTGAGAGATAAGTGATGGTGGGACAGGAAGGTCATTTTATTCAGAAAGCCGGCAACCTGGGAATATGGTGAGCTAACATCCCAAAGACCGTCTTCCCCTTCCACGTGAAACCAGAAGGAAAGAGGGAGAGGGCTTATGGGCAGGAGAAATGTCCGCATGACCCTGAACAGACTTGGTGGCACCAGGGGCAGCTGTTTTCAAATGTCATCAGGCCTTATCTTATGTGAGAGTCTGGTCCTTCACTTCTCAAAGTCAGTGGTCTGCAAATCTCAGGAAAGTAGGTTAATTTGACTACAGACCAAGGGCTTAGGTTAGCAAGCAAGGAGTGCATAAGTTTGAAGGGAATTAACTCTTAAGACCGATTGGAGTGCTATTACGTGAGAGAATGATCCTGTCCATTAAAGACCTTTCATGGGTAGAGCATACTTTAAAAAGTGTTTTAGTTTTCTGTCTTAGAGATAGTCCTAAAAACTATTTATAAGAAAGACAAGATGATCTAAGGTATATACTGCTAATAGTCTAGAAATCATGTAAAAAGTTAGAACCTGTATCCCTCTTAGAACTACAATAAAATTCCCTAAAATATATTAGAGCTATTGATACAAATCAAGTTGGCATGAAGTAACCATTTGGAGAATTATTAGAAATTATCTTATAGTGTATACACATTTACTTTTCAATTAAACAAGTTGTATTAAGTCCTCTTGTCTTCCAGGTGCTATGTAAAACTCTGAAGTCCAAAGGGGATGCAGGACAGATGAGGTCTCTGTACTGAAGACACTTCAGTTGGTGAGCAAAAGCAGAAATGCTGTGATTGGTTTGCAAACTCAGCTCACACTCCCAACAACAACCTGCTAACTGGTTTTTGGTAAATAACCAAAGTATTGAAACATAGCCATGCCCATTAATTTACATGCTACACTGGAAGAGCTGACTACTTAGGACAGAGATCTTATGGCCCACAAAGCTAAAAATATTTGCTTTCTTGTCCTAACAGGAAAAAAAAAATGCTGACACCCATTCTACACATTCATATGAGTAATTAAATAACAGTAACGGGTTGCTTTTAGTCAGTTGTTCAAAATACAATCTGCATGTGTGAAACCAATGGAAACCAATGGGAACTGACACGTTATTTAATCCAAAAGTCATACCTGTTTGTACAAGAGCTTTTATTCTCTGCAACTATTGCTGTATTAATTTGCTTGTAATTCTCTCCCAATTACAGCATGTCATCAATCCTACATAAATCTATGATTTATCTTCATCAATTTTATGATCCCCCCACTCAGGTACAGACACAAACCACAGCTAACATGATAACTCATATTTAAAAATCATTATACAGGTTTCCCCATGATATCCTAAAGAAGAACATTCCTATGAAAGCTTTAATTAGCCAAATGGCTTAAAGCAAATAAGTAATTACCATTCATTTACATGGAAAATTTTTGAGTGTTCCCAGACCCAGATAATAACCTCTCAGGCTTTTCTTTTCTTTCTTTCTTTCTTTTCTTTTTTTTTTAAAGATTTTATTGATTTGACAGTGAGAAACACAGCTAGAGAGGGAACACAAGCAGGGGGAGTGAGAGAGACAGAAGCAGGCTTCCCTCCAAGCAGAAAGCCTGATGCAGGGCTCGATGCGGGGCTCCATCTGGGTTCTCCAGGATCATGACCTGAGCCGAAGGCACTCGCTTAACCAACTGAGCCACCCAGGCGTCCCCTCTCAGGCTTTTCTGATTCCTTAGGATACATCTTGCTAACCGATGCACAAATTACTTGAGATAAATGACAGGTGCCCACGGACACAGCTCAAAGCTCTGGCGCTTTGCTGCTGGGATGATGAGTGTAGTTCCTGGGGAAGGAGTTGGTGGCGCCATTCTGGGGGCTCTGGGCCTGGGCTGCCTCCAACAGCTCACTGCAAAACAAACGCTGAATCCTTATTTTCACTTTTTGTCACTTTTGCGTGAAAGTGAAAATCCTCTTTAGATTTCTCTTGGTTAGCAAATACTGGCACCAACATAGGTCTTTTATAGAAGCAAATTGGTGTAATTCCAACATTTGAAAAGTGGGGCTTATCTGTATTCAGTATGCTGGAGAAATATTCGAGCAGGTTAGTGTATCAGTAGAACACCTTAGAAGAATTCATTTCTCTTAAAACTTACAGTGCCTTTGAGGGGTCTTACCTAGAAAGATAAATATACTTGAGGATGTAGTGAATTCTTTTTTGGCTGAATAAATTTGGTCATGTTAATGGGATCCTACAGATACCAGTTGTAAAATATGACTGTTAGGAAATGGCCCTTTTATGAAATAAACTCAAAATCCCCCCACATTCCCAAGAAATCTATAGTCTAAAGTATATTCTTTTTTTTTTTTTTTAATAAAGATTTTATCCATTTATTTGACAGAGAGAAACACAGCTAAAGAGGGAACACAAGCAGGGGGAGTGAGAGGGAGAAGCAGGCTTCCCGCTGAGCAGGGAGCCCGACTCAGGCTTGATTGCCGGACTGGATCCTGGGACTCCGAGATCATGACCTGAGCCGAAGGCAGATGCCTAACTAACTGAGCCACCCAGGCGCCCCCTAAAGCATATTCTTCTTCCTTCCAGTAATTAGCTATTTGCAGAGCATTCATAAAGCCTCCCAGGTGTTCCATCAACTTCCTATTTAATTTTAAGGCAATGTTTTTTGATAAAAAGTATAAAGGGAAAAATGAATCTCTTCGTTTTCAAAGGAATGTATGTCTAGCATTATTTAATCTTATTTCATATCATATTTCTAGAGGAATAAACTTATGCAATCCATAGAAAATTTACAAGGGATAAATACAGTTGTAGTTTCATCATTGTTTAATAAAAGGTGAAAAATCCATGCCCGAGAAATGAATGATTGGCAGTTGACGCTCTGCTCTTTAAAAAAAGAAATATCTCATGAAATACTTTTGAATTATATTTATTGACACAAAAAGAGATTAAGTTTTCATGAATACTTTAGAATAAACTAATATGGTTATATTTCTTTCTTTTATCATTTAGACTGTTGCTATTTATTTTCTTACTTAAAGTCTATATGCTCTATGAACATAAAGTAGTATGTAAGTTTATGCTATCTAATTATACTAGGCTATAAAGACATAAAATTGATATAAAACAGAAAGCAAAAAAGAAAAAAAAAAGAGTAGACAACACTGACTGATTTCTAGACAACTTTCTAGGTTCTTAACTACCCTTGTATCATATGATGAAGACATATTTACCTGCCGCACACCTTCACTCTGACATTTTAAGAATGAGAAAAGTGGAAAGAGCTGAGATTCAGAAAGAATAAACAGCAGTATTTTTGGTTAGTAAATGACAGAGCCAATGCTGCAACTTCAAATTCTAAGACCCAGATTCTTTTCTCCACAGCATGTTATTTAATCTAATTTAAAATATTTGAATGAACATGTATCAGTATACTTGTACTATATAAAAAGTAAATTTGGGTCCATATATTTGAGTGAGTATATAGATAGACAATGTTCATATGCAAAGGATGGATGGTCATCTCATAAGCGTAATTGCAGGCACATCTTCTTCCCGGAATGACAGGACAAGTGGAACAGCAAATCTTCAAAGCTTCTACTAACTACAAAATTCTATGGTTTCTCAAAAAAAAATTTTTTTTTAATTTAAATGTTGATATTCAATAATAATTCAAGAAGTGGAATATTGGAATTTTGATTAAAAGTAGAAGCTTTTTCACTGGACAAATGAATATTGATAAAACTTTCATAATAAAGGATATATTCTCTTTACCAATGTGTTAATTATATTTTTAAAATTCAAGAAAAACCCTTAGATAACATTTTTAAAATTTTCCTTTTCCGGGATGGATGAAGACAAGAAACATGAAGTGAAAAACTCAATGTCACGTAACTAGTATTTGAAATTTGGGATTAAATCCTAGCATCAGTCTCATCAGAAAAAATCATCAGTTAGTATGGATTTAGATAACATATGGATGTTATCAATTCCAATATTAATTTGCCACCATCCAAAATTTGTTTCAATTATATTTGATGATTTTTGCATTCAAAGGTCATTTAGAAATTCATTTGTGAAGTCAGCTTTTTTATTGTGTGACTTTCAGTAAAAGATGATGTTATAAATACTAAACAGAATGTAAGATAAATGGTAATTATAAAGGATTTTTTCTTTTGCACAATTATTGTAAATAATGATTTCAAATTATTTTACATTGAAAAGCACTTTTTAAGTTATTGAGAATAAAACTGTTTTAAGAAAATACTACTTTATTTCAACAAATGGTTACAAAAATTGAAGGTATTTTATATAAAATAAATTTTAGTGGTAGTATAGCTGCTGATATTCAGAAATTCAAGGAAAGAGTTGGTAATACAGTTTATCTTTCATACATGGTACCTGGTATAATGTTAAGAAAAATATCATTACCTTCTCATATATTAGACTTTTAAGAATACTACCACAGTCTTAAGTAATTACATAAAAAAAATTCTATTTTCAGGTTATGAACATGTTTTAACCCAGAAATTTTCTTGATTCAAAGTGGGTACTGAAAAAATACTTATTAAATGAATGAGAATGTAACAGGACAATGGGGGGACAAACAAGCTGGAACTGCCAGGGGAAATGAATACAAACTACAAGTAAGGACCAGAAATCCAATTGAGGGAAATAGATTTGTCTTTGTCTTGCTTGTACAACACTATATATATCCTTCTTCCCTCGAGTGAGTTAAAAAATGATAAGATAAGATAAGATGATCAGATAGATAAGATAAGATAGACAATGGTGGCTGTTTGGAGAGGAAATCAGCCATTGGTGTTTGCATGTTCTTACTGGATTAGGAATTCAGAACTCTAACAGCTCTTTCTCTGAGCAATTCCCCAAGGCGTGATTCAGTGAGCAACCGTGAGAGACAGGGTAGCATCTCTCCCTGGACTGATGGTAGGCTCGTTCTTGCTATAAAATCAGTAAACCCCTCAGTTGAGCATCACTGTGCTCTAATGCATTCACTACATGTGCAGGCATCTGTGGGATCTGGAAGGCATGGGGGAACTGGCATAAATATGAAGCTCTGGCCACTGTTTTGCTGTGAGTGATAAAGTCCTTTATCTCTGATCCAAGAGTTTCATGTTTGTCAGCATATATCAAACAGTAATATGTTGGTTTTCTTGCAAGTAGAGTAAAATCTCAACACTGCATTTTCGAAACTATGGCATCCCTATCAAAATTTTAAGTGTGTGTGTGTGTGTGTGTGTGTGTGTATAATTTATAATTTTACAGATATAACATCATACACATTTACATACACATACATCTATATCCCATATCTACTTTTCTTTTTGGTAGTTCTTATAACATACTATTAATGGCATATAATCTGGGGCCACTTATTTAAATTCTCTTCCCTAGAGTCCTCAACTATACTTTGAGAATACTACTGGTAGATAATTCACAAGACTGTTATAAGAATTAATAAGGAATGTAATGTTCTTAAAATAATGTTTGCCATTCAGTACCTTTAACCATTCTACTTTACCTTGAATTTCTATTAGTATCTTTTAGAATCAACCATTTTTCAAAGATATTTCACTGGAAGTACATTTATGATGCTTCTATAACTACTGAGGAACATTGGATTTGGGGAAAATACATGTCATATAAGGAGTAACATCTATATTTACATATAACATATATACTTATAAATAAATGTGTAGTGAATTAATTTTTAAATGAAAAGTTCACATTTTGCTTTAAAAGTACCTAGAAATCATTTTTCCAATATATCAAATAGGGTGACTGCACAAATGATAATACAAGTTTTCTTCTATTTCTAAAATTGATAGTTTTTGAGGTTACTCAGACATACTATTTAAAGATTCACTGCTATGAAATACATCTAAAAGACAACAGTGACCTCTAGTGACGCAGACACTAAAATAACAGGATGGAAATCTCAACCATTCAAAGGAAAATAAATTTAAATGACTTACTGAAATGTTTAGTCTCATCAATGAGAGATTTAAAAATGACTCTGTACACACTGATAAACCAGTGTACAGACTTTCTAACTGAAATAGAAACTGACAGCTTCACTTCTACTACTTATAAGGTACTTTGATTCATAGACAAATCATACACAATCACCGGAATGGTAATTTATTTTTCAAAGACATTTAATTAACAATGAATTAAAACTTGCCTGTAGGGTGGCGCCTGGGTGGCTCAGTTGGTTAAGCGATTGCCTTTGGCTCAGGTCATGATCTCGGAGACCCGGGAGTCCCACGTCTGGCTCCCTGCTCGGTGGGAAGCCTGCTTCTCCCTCTCTCGCTCCCCCTGCTTCTGTTCCCTCTCTGGCTGTGTTTCTCTCTGTCAAATAAAGAAAATCTTCCAAAAAAAAACAAAAACAAAAACAAAAAATTTGCCTGTAAATATTAGTGTCACACTAAGATTTGGAAACTCATGTAAACTGATCTGTTAGACTTGTTCAGAAAAAAGCAATGTCATAGAAAGCCAATTGTTGACTAAATAAACATTTAAATAGGTTTTAGAAATAAAGAAAATTAATATTATTTTATCATAGATGTTTATACCTACATGCATCACACATGTATACAAAGAAGAATCAAATATCTACATACTGAATACTATACGTGTACTCATGTACGTGTACTCATGTCATGGTCTTGTACGTGTACTCATGTATATCAAATGTATACATATCCTCATGTGGGTAAAATTATTTCATAATAGCTATAAATTGTCTTGTGATAGTTAAAAAAAAAAACTTCTAAGTCTTCTAAGAATCATCCCATAAGGTAGCTTGAGGTTAGCATTCATTCCTTCAGCTGGAGTTTCTAAAGGAAAAAATAAATAAATAAAACCCTACAGAAGAAAATCAGTATTTGATTTATATCTAGTCAATAACTAGATCAAAACAATAATTAGATTAAACAATTATCAGCATTATAAATTTTTTAAAAGATTATATTTATTCATTTGATAGAGAGAAACACAGCCAGAGAGGGAACACAAGCAAGGGGAGCGAGAGAGGGAGAAGCAGGCTTCCTGCCAAGCAGGGAGCCGGATGTGGGACTCGATCCCGGGTCTCGATCCCGGGTCTCCAGGATCATGACCTGAGCCGAAGGCAGTCGCTCAACCAACTGAGCCACCCAGGCGCCCCAGCATTATAAATTTTTAAAATTTTCCTATCATCTATTCTGAACTTTGATTTTCATTCATTGTTTTACAAAAACTAATTCTTTCATTTTATTTGTTAATTCTTCACTTTTTGTCTCATATACTTCTATTTATGGTTGCATCCAATATTATTGAAATTCTCATGTATAAGTTGTTTTATGTGCTTAACTTTTATTGGCTTTTTTTTTTTACTTTAAACCTTCTTTCTTTTTTCTTCCCTCTTCTTTACACTGGGTTAGCAGATCAAAGTTCTTATTTTTAGCTATCAGATGTGTGAATTCTGAGTTTCAAACATTTAATCCAATTCTCTTGTGATCTTGATTTATCAAAAAATTTGAAGCAAGATGGGAATCACTGTAATCCTCAGAATTGAAAAAAAAAAAGTCTAATTTACTTTTCAGAAAGGGAAATTCTTACCTAAGAATGAAACTGAACTTTTTACAACTTAAAGAAATAAAACTTCCAATGTAGTAATGAAAAGTTGAAACAATTTTCTATCAATAATGTACACATAACCATCACAGAATGTTACCATAAAAATTAATATTAATCACTAGGCAAATCCATTTAGGCATAGGTGGTTCCTTCTTCTGAAGAATATAATAACTGAAAGCAATTCTGAAGAACAGTTATTTACCAGCATAAAAGCAATTACACATGAGTTAACATATACACTAAGGCAGCAAGAACTTAACATTTGCTCCAAAGACCATTTGTTGGGAAAGTTAGTGAACAGGAACTCTATGAAATTCAAGGATAAATTAAAAGGGTTCTGTAATTTTTAAGTCATTAGAGAAATTTTTATGGATTTAGAAATGATTTGGTGTGCTGGGACAGCTCAGTTGTTTAAGCACAAGCCTTCAGCTCGTGTCATGATCCCAGGGTCCTGGAATCCAGCCCCAAGTCTAGCTCCCTATTCAGTGGGGAGTCTGCTTCTGCCTCCCCTTCTACTACTTCCCCCAGGTCATGCTCTCTCTCTTTCTTTCACAAATAAATAAATAAAATCTTTTCAAAAATAAAGAAAGGATTTTTGGAGGCATTTTGAAAATAATCATCCTATAGTGTTTGTTTTTTTTTGTTTTTTTTTTTGTTTTTTTTTTTTTTTTTTTTTTTTTTTTTTTTTTTTTTTTTTTTTTTTTTTTTTTTTTTTTTTGTTTTTTTTTTTTTAAGCAATATAAGCTCCATGATTAATACTAGTTGGGAGATGGACTCTGAACCCAGAATCTCTAATTTTGAGGTATTGTCCCTCAGGTGGTAATTTTGTCATTTTACCTCTATTGCTTCATTCACATTTTTCATCTATAAAACAAAGATAAAGATAATGGGGATTTAGTGAGGATTAAAAGAATTCATAAAGAATCAGCCTATGTAAATATTAGTTACGATTATGAATAAGAAGATTATGAGAAAAAGATCAAAGGAATATATGTCTATAATTTCTTAGGCAGACAATAATTAGAGGAAACAATAAGTTATCCTAATTAATAGTTTTTATTTTCCTTTTATCTGTTACAAAATTTATTTTCCACTCACTGTTTTTTCCAAAAACGAATTCTTCCATTTTGGGGGCCATTCTTTATCTTTGAAAACAACAAAATGAAATTGAATTCACTCTCAAGCTGGACTTAAGAGGTTTAGATATAGAGCCTTAATTTCATTTTGATAATCAATACAAGAAGCACTTACTGGACACATTCTAGGGGCTTTTACTGTTCTAGGAGCTAAACGGGTCAATAAGAGATTAAATGGAATGTGATTAGTGCAGTGGGTTTCAGTCACCTGGAATGCCAGAACATACAGACTGCCAAGCACCAATACCAAAATTTCTGATTCAAGAAGTATGGGGGATCCACGATCCTTTATGCGTTACTAACAAGTTCATGTGCCATGTGAATTTGCTATTCCTAGGAAAACATTTTGAGAAAACTGATGAAGTGCATTATACTGGGGGGGTTTAGAAAGGGTGCTGTAAGATGGACCCTAACTTAGGCTTGGGGCGGGGATTAGGAAAGAATCCCTAAAGAACTGGGACCTGAATACCAAATCTTGAAGAATGGTAAATGACTTGCAGGAGCCCTGTTGTTAGCTAATATTTTTAAAAAAAGTTTTTTTTTAAGATTTTATTTATTTATTTGACAGAGAGAGAGATCACAAATAGGCAGAGAGGCAGGCAGAAAGAGCAGAGGAAACAGGTTCCCTGATGAGCAGAAAGCCCGATGCAGACCTCAATCCCCGAAGGCTGAGGCTTCAGAGGGTTAACTCTGAGTCACCCAGGAGTCCCTGTAGCTAATCTTTAATAGCCTATTAATTCAGACCAAACCAAGTCTTCCAAAGAGCTGGGAATTGTATTCACTTGAAAAGAGTAACGTTTATACTTTTCTGACAACAGTAGTTTCAGTGAGGTAAAAAAAAATTTCTGATAGACATAAATAAAAATCTGACCTCATAAGCTTTAACTAAGCTGGGGTAATTTTGATCTCAAAGAAAATTTAATATTGAACTTTTTCTGAGACTTACAGTTCCAAAGGTTTAAAAGAAAGGGCCAAACAAGACACTTACATAGACATTTGACCTTAAAAGAGGGTGCTTTTGTCTTATAGCAATAATTTATTGTTTCCTTAAGCAAAGACAATGATCAGTATAGTATTATTAAGTCAACCATTTTTCCACGTTTGAGTAACACAACATATAGAACATGCACAAGTCACTAAGGCACAATAGGTAAGAGTTAATATAAGAGCAAATTTAAAGATATATAAGCACCAGGAATAACAGAGAAAATAATCAGGATTGACAGATTTATTTAGTAAATTTCTTAAAAAATCTGTTCCTGGAACAGAGCTCCTAAAACACTTCCTTTCCCTTGATGAGAATAGAAAGTCATTTTATGTTAATGAATTGACTTTGGGTTTCACTTAAGGATAGGACAATGATTTCCTAAAGAACCAACTTGTGATTAGAGTGTTAAAACTTTTAGTCCTGTTCCCTGACTTCGGCAGGGATGGAGGTTGAGTCATGGCCAATGGACAATGATGTCATCAATCATATCTTTGTAATGAAACATCCATCCTCACCCAGAAGAATGAAGTTTGAAGAGCTTCTAGGTTGGTGAACATATGGAAATTTGGTGGGACTAGTAAACTTCGAGAGGACATGGAAACCTTTCTCCGTACCTTGCCTTATGCATCTCTTCCATTGGGATGTTTCTTAGATATGGCCTTTTACAATAAACCACTGATTTAGCAAGTAAATTATTCCTCTGACTTGTGTGAGCCACTCTAGCAAATTCACTGAAACCCAAGGAAGCATTGGTGGGACTCTCAGATATACAGTCAATTGGTCAGAAGTACACATAACAAACTGGACTTGCCATTGGTATCTGAAGAACGTGTGTGGCAGCAGGGGATGGTGTGGGGGAGCAGTCTTGTGGGTCTGAGCCCTTCTCCTGTGGGGTCTGAAGTCATCTCCGGGTAGATGGTGTCAGAATTGAGCTAAACGGTTAGGACAGCCAGCTGATGCCTGGGGAGGATTGCTTGGTGGTGTGGAAACCCTTTTCCCCACACATCAGAATTGGGTGCAGAATCTTTACTTTGTTTTTCTTATATACTCATAGTATCTAATTCTGGGTTTCAAAACTGTAACTTCCCAAAGACAAAGAAAGACAGGCACTGAATTTTTAACCACAGCCCAGGAGATTCCCTATGTCAGAAGAAACTTGAATTTATCCTTTAAGTTTTTAGCCAACACTCAGTTTCTATCAATCACAACTTTCCTAATTTCTTTTTTTTTTATTTTAAGATTTTATTTATTTATTTGACAGAGAGAAACATAGCTGGAGAGGGGACACAAGCAGAGGGACTGAGAGAGGGAGAAGCAGGCTTCCCGCCGAACAGGAAGCCTGAAGTGGGGCTTGATCCTGGGTCTTCAGGATCATGACCTGGGCTGAAGGCAGTCACTCAACCAACTGAGCCACCCAGGTACCCCATAACTTTCCTAATTTCTATAATCATACATTTATGTTCTGAAATTACCCATAAAACTTCCCTTATTTTTTGTTGATATAGACCTTTTTATTAATTCAGGAGTATAATTATGAGGGGATATTAAAGGGAAGATTTCAAACAGATTTCTTCGGTAAAATTGAAGCTTCTTAATTATTAGAATGGTTCTAGATAAACTGCACCAAAGACAAACACAAATAAAATGTTTCAGCATGAATTTTTTTTTCAGATTTATTTACTTTAGAGAGAGAGAGAAAGCATGAGCTGGAGGCACAGAGGGAGAGGGAGAGAGAATCTCAAGAAGACACCATGCTGAGCTTTGAGTCTGACACAGGGTCAACCTCATAACCCTGAGATCATGACCTGAGCTGAAACCAAGAGTTAGATGCTTAACTGACTGAGCCATCCAGGTGCCCTTGGGCATGAATTGTTCATGAACCTGAATGATTGAATAAGGTAACATTTTACATAAATACCCATGATTAACATCTATTAATTAACATCAAATATTCCTTACTTTATTTGGTATTTTGAGATGCTTGATCTGTTGCATTTTTCTAATTTTTATACAATAATCTAAAAAATAATTGATCTAAAGTTTTATAAGAAACTTCTACTAATTCATTTGAAGTATGTCTGGACTAAAAAAGTTATGAAAAGAACATTCTCAAAAAAGGTAAAGCGTGCATATTCCTCATTTCATTGAGCGAGTCTAGTGTGATAGAAAAGTAACTTTCTTCCTAAAAGATTCTCTTGAGTATACTACTACTACTATACAATTTTGTCACATATTAACCATTGTAAAATAAATAATTAAAGGAATTGGGAGTGGACAAAAATACACACATGCATACACACATACATAAGACTGAAATATGGCCTGATTTGACTTATTGTTTTCTAGAAACTTGAGCAAGCAAACGTCTAGTCATCATCCATAAACTCTTGTCTCAAGAATTGTTATAACCTTCTATTCTAATCTCCATAAAACACATTCCTTTTAATACTTAGGTGAAATAACTAACACTGATTTTTAAAAATCATATCTGCATGTAAATTCTTATCCATTAAAATTTAACAGTCTGTTATTTTACACATAGATATTATGAGAAAGAGGATATACTTTATATCTTGAATTTCTTCATTTAGACATGCTATACTAACATACAAGTTGCCATTACTTTCTTTACAGAATAAAGGAAATTAACATGTATACATAGCTTGATCTAAAGAAAAACGAAGTTTTATTACAGAAAAATTATATGGCTATTAAAATTATACTTTCTTAAAACTGTAGGGAAATAGAACGTGTAGTAACATTTGCATATTTCACAACAAACTTTAGGTCTGTCTGTAGAGTTGTAGAGATAGTACGTACTTACTGTCTTACTGTTTGTGGTTCTCTCTTCTAACATTTTTTTTTTAAAGATTTTTATTTATTTGACAGAGAGAAACACAGCCAGAGGGGGAACACAAGCAGGGGAAGTGAGAGAGGGAGAAGCAGGCTTCCCGCCGAGCAGGGAGCCCGATGTGGGACTCCATCCTGGGTCTCTGGGATCATGACCTGAGCCGAAGGCAGTCGCTTAACCAACTGAGCCACCCAGGCGTCCCTCTCTTCTAACATTTTATTCTTTGTTTGCTGTATGCCAGATTGATTTCTGAGCAGCTCTTCTTATTTCCTAGTATTTAAGAGAAATAAAAACTGTTGTGGATTCTCTACAAAGTTCATGCATTCCATTATTTATCTGTATAGTTACTGAAAGCCTCTCTTATATAAAACACATAGTGGTAGGATAATGGAGCTTTGCAGATATATATTTCTGTCCCTAAGGAATTTGTTCATCTAAAAGGAAAGGTAAGCTACATAAGTAATTTAATACTGTAAAAAGGAGAAACTAATAAATACCAAAACAGAAGTACTAATAAAATGCTGGGAGAATTTAGAAGAGGGACAGCTACTGTTCAGAGAAAAGTGCCAAGGACAAGTTAATGAAGGCCATGATATCTCAGTCTGGATGGCAAAACGGTGGTATTTGCATACCACCATGTAGTTGGAGCAAAGAAAACTCCAGGTAAAGATAACAATGTAAGGAATAGCAAGGCTGAAACTGTTAAACAATGAAAAGAAAGAACTACCTTCGTCCCCTGAGGACAGCATGGCAAAAGTTTTACATTCACCTTTAACTTGTAATAATACAGTTTCAATGTTAATAGTGATGGGTCTTCAAAAAGGATTCAAGTGATAATCAAGAACTCTATATATTCCTGCAGAGAAAATTTTGCCCTTTGCCTACCTCCATGGCTGCTACAATTACAGCTACAACTTTCTGCTTGGGGACAATCTGCCTTGGGACCATCAAGACCAATATCTTTACTCACTTTTCTCCTGTTGTTGTTACAGATATTTGCAAGTGTGATAAGTAGGAAGACCATTTAACAGAATTTTTCTGGGATATTCTCAGTGTACACTTTTTATCTTGGCTTAATTATTATTGGGGCCTTTTTTTAGGTTTTGATAATAACTTTTATGGCTTTACAAGGCTCTATAAATCACATTTCTGGCTTTATTTCCTGTATGTTGCCAAATTCCCAACCCTCCCTTGATGCCTTCTGGATTAACAAACATCAGTTACCTGGAAAATCCCCTCAAACCTTTCTCTGAATATTCCTTTCCTTTTCTTGTTCTAATTGCAACCAGGCTTTCCCTGAGTATATATTTCCACTAAAGTTCTTGCACATAAAGGTTATTTTAAATCCCACTCATATTTCTTCCCTCATGTGGTTCTCATTGGGGCTTCCAGAGCCTTCTCCTTTATTCTTCCCTGACAACTATCATCTGAGCATTTTCTGATATAGGATTAATGCAACAAAACTGTCCCTTCTCTTTGCAATCATCTACCAGCTCCTGGTGCATTTTCCCTCTTTTCTTAAAGATTTAATATTTTGTTTCCTTCTGCATTCCACAGTCATAATTCAGGTAGGCAATCCTCCAATGCCTGATCTCTGAATTGCTATCGTTTGCCCACTAACGATCTTGTTTCCCACCTTACCCACATAATCCCTTAGTTATGGCCAAGTCCTTGTCTTTTTAGCAGTTCCAAATTCTCCATAGCCACAGTTTCAAGTATCTTAAACTTCCACCCAAACTTCAGCTCATTTCCCACAGTTCCCTGACTCAAATAATTTATTAGCCCCCCTTGGGGCTTTGACATTGTCAGCTTTCCCTGTTTCTGATCCTTTCATTTTTTTATATACCCCTTTTCCCAATTTAAGTCTCATGATCAAGTATTACAACCATTGTCTTCCATATACCCCAAATCATGTTCAGTTTACTTTATGCCTATACCTATGATGTATGGGATAAACAAAACACACCTGCATACACAAACATGCTGACTTTTCCCACTTCAAATTTATTCTTTTATTTTTAAATTTTTTTAAAGATTGTGTTTATTTATTTGAGAGAGAACAAAAATGAGAGGGATCAAAGACATGACCATCTCATGAATGTCCTTGCATCTCTGGCTGTGTTTATTCTCTTCTTACATAAATTATCTCCTTCACCTGATAGTGTTGAAATGGTCCATGCTATAGTCTTAGACCTCTTTTCTATCTACACTTAACGTCTTGGGAATCTCATCCTCTTTCTATATTCAGTGACTCCCAAATCTGTATCTTTTAAGTGAGACTCTGTTGCTAAACTGCAGGCTCGTGTATCCAACTCCTTTGTCAGTATCTTCATTTGGATAGGCATCTCAAACTTAACTCCTCAAAAAGTGAGCTGCTGATCGCTATCACCTTAAAGATCTACTTCTCTTGTATTTTACGGTGAATAACATAACACAATAATAAAAAAAAGATCTGCTCGTCTTTTAAATTATCTCATTTCATTTAAAGTCAACTCACTCCTTCATTTTGCTCAGTCAAATATTAAAGTCATCTTTGACGCCTCTGTATTTTTCTCCTGTAGCAAATGTGTATTGTGCACATTCTAAGCGCTGTGTTTTTTTTGTGCTGGAACTACAATAGCGAACAAATTAGACCAAAAATCCTGGTCTCATAGGACATATATAGTAGTTGAGAAAGTCAGACAATAAACAAAATAAAATTATAAATTATATAGTATTTTATAATGTTACTAGTAATATGATGAAAAATTAATAGGGGTGGGAGATGAAGAGCATTATGGGTGTAATTTGAAATTTTAAATCAAATACCATGGAAGTCTTTACTAAGAAATATGCGAAAATATAATTGAAATGTGTGAAAGATTGGAGCATGTGGATTTTTTTTTTTTTTTTTTTTTGGAGCATGTGGATTTTTAGGGAAAGAACATTCCGATTAGAAAAAACATTGAGTGTAAATATTCTGAGTCAAGAGTGGGTCATAGCTGCACCAGCAGGAGGTCATGCTCCTTCCGTCACCGCTGCCCCTGCTGAGGAAAAGAAAGTGGAAGCAAAGAAAGACAAATCTGAAGAGTCTGATGATGACATGGGCTTTGGTCTTTTGGACTAAACCATTGTAGAAGCTGCTCGATAAAAAGCTGAACTCTTAAAAAAAAAAAAAAAAAAAGAGTGGGCCATATATGTTCTTTGAAACAGTAAGCAGACCAGTAGGGCTAGAGCAGTGGGAGCAAGAGGAAATGAGGGTAGTGAATAAGGCGAGATTCAGGTCATGTAGGGACTTATAGATCATTGAGAACTCTTTCATTTTTACAGAATGAGAAAGGAAACCAATTACCTAATAAAGCCATACCCATGGAAATGAAGTGGACACCAGCCCTGCTAGGTTGAGTAGGGATAGGTACAATGCATGAATGCCTAAAAGAAAGAGATTGCAGCTTCTATTCTTTTAATACTTATTAAAGTGTTTTTCCTGTAGGGCCTTATAATACATACAGCCAACCTCAGCCGACTGCATAAAATTGAATTTCTGAAACAATTTTATAATCTCTAGAAGTTTACATGCCCATAAATGCTAAAAAACTAAATTAATAACACAGAAACAAGGTATATAGCAAAATCACTAATTTTTAAAATTTATTAGTCACTTAAAATTGGGATCCTATACTAAATATGATGATGTAATATTTAGTTTAATTTATTCTAATCTATGCTATTATATATTTTATATATATCATTAAACATTTGATAATTTTAATATTCCATGATTTTAATGATTTTTAGAGAAGGAGGATTGATTCTTGATAGGCTACAATTTCCTTGACCTAAATATCATTTCTCTATTTAGTGAAAAATCTTATCAGGAAAAATAGATGCATATTTCTTATACATTTTAATTGTTCTCTGCATTGTTCACTGAGTTAATACATTTTTGCAGCTAAATGTTAATCAGATATTGGTGATTTGCTTGCCAAACCACACAATTTAAAACAACTCGATAGATACTTTGGGCTGCAAACTGTCTATAAATAGCCAAATTGCTCCAAGCCAAGAATGAGTTCATTTTATGATACACTCAGTAAGTCCTGCTTTGTTTTGTAACTTCCCTGGTATATTGTGTTTAAAAAAGATATAGAATAGCCATTTACCAGGCACCTGGGTGGCTAAGTCATTAAGTGTCTGCTTTAGGCTCAGATCATGATCCTGGAATCCTGGGGTCCAGCCTTGCATTGGACCTCCTGCTCTGCGGGAAGCCTGCTTCTCCCTCTCTCATTCCCCTTGCTTTTGTTCCCTTTCTAGCTGTGTTTCTCTCTGTCAAATAAATAAAAGTCTTAAAAAAAAGGAATAACCATTTACTGTACAAATACACTTCCATACTTTACCCATGCTTATTACAAAATACAAGTAGAAATGCAGAAGTGATTTTTTTTTTTTTTTTTTACAGAAATAGGATCATCTATCCACACTAATCTGGAAAACTAGTTTTCCCTTTTCTCAGTTTATCACAATCGTTTTTCTAGCTAAAACTCACAAAGCTAGCTTAATATTCTAAATAGAAACATAACATTTTCTATGGCCATTCTGATTATTTCTTTTTTTTTTTTTTTTTT